>VWZZ01004884.1:141566-245371 GCA_013399095.1 Psophia crepitans | reverse complement strand
ATGAGGTCACCCCTCAGCCTTCTCTTCTCCAGGCTGAACAAACCAGGGGACCTCAGCCTCTCTTCATACGTCTTCTTCTCTAGACCCTTTACCACCTTAGCTGCCCTCCTTTGCGCATGTGCCAATAGCTTTATGACCTTTTTGTACTGTGGTTCTGTCAGCCGACATCTCAGCTTTTCATGCCTGATGGTTGGAGGTGTGAGAGGGGCGTTTGACAGCGCGGATTCACAGAGTATTATCTTGACTTCATGTATGGGACCATGCCTTGGGTGATGCTGGGTGGTTCTGCATTCATTGTTGGGGCTTTTTTTAATTATTTTTTTTTTATTTTGTATTGTAGGGGTGAATTATATGTTCTGAAATGATAGCTGCGCTCACGTGCTGCCGGTGTTAAGCCATACGTTCTGTGTGGTTAAGCAAAGTGAGTTCTCGAATTCTACCGAAATTAGTGCAAGGTTACAAAATAAGATGAAGTTGAGAGGGGGAAGAGAAAGGTGGAGGGAACCCCAACTACTCAAACATCTGTGTCTTACTGTCAGACAGCCATATGCAGGAAAAATTCATTTCCCTTGTGCCATAGCTTGTCTGCTGGGGAGGGGATTATGGCAGTCAAATGAAAACAAGTACAGACACTGTCAGTGTAAAAATGTCTCTAGAGCAGGATGTGAGCAGGAGTTGGGACCAGATCAGCACGATTATATCCATGTAGATTCCTATTCTCCACCAAACTATCATGAAAGGCAGGTCCTGCTTGACCAACCTGATCTCCTTCTATAACAAGGTGACCCGCCTAGTGGATGAGGGATAGACTGTGGGTATTGTCTACCTGGACTTTAGTAAAGCCCATGGCACCATTTCCCACAGCATTCTCCTGGAGAAACTGACTGCTTGCAACTTGGACATATACATATACTCTTCACCAAGTAAAAAACTGGCTGAATGGCCGGGTCCAGAGAGTTTTGGTGAATGGAGTTAAATCCAATTGGTGGCCAGTCACAAGTGGTGTTCCCCAGGGCTCAGTGCTGGGGCTGGTTCTCTTTGATATCTTTGTCAGTGGTCTGGACAAGGGAATGGAGTGCCCTCTCAGTAAGTTTGCAGATGACACCTAAGGTGGGAGGGAGTATTGATCTGCCGGAGGGTAGCATGGCTCTGCAGAGGGATCTGGAGAGGCTGGATCAATGGGCTGAAGCCAATGGGATGAGGTTCAGCAAGGCTCAGTGCCGGGTCCTGCACTTGGATCACAACAACCCCAAGCAGCGCTACAGGCTTGGGGCAGAGTGACTGAAGAGCTGCCTGGCCGAAAAGGACCTGGGGGTGTTGTTTGACACCTGGCTGAACATAAGCCGGCAGTGTGCCCAGGTGGCCAAGAAGGCCAATGACATCCTGGCCTGTATCAGGAATAGTGTGGCCAGCAGGAGCAGGGAGGTGATTGTCCCCCTGTGCTCAGCCCTGGTGAGGCCGCACCTTGAGTGCTGTGTCCAGTTTTGGACCCCTCACCACAAGAAAGACATCGAGGCCCTGGAACGTGTCCAGAGAAGGGCAACGAAGCTGGTGAAGGAGCTGGAGCACAGGTCTGATGAGGAGCGGCTGAAGGAACTGGGGGTATTTAGCCTGGAGCAGAGGAGGCTCAGGGGAGACCTGATCACTCTCTACAACTATCTGAAAGGAGGCTGCAGCCAGGGGAGTGTTGGTCTCTTCTCCCAAGCAACAAGTGATAGGATGAGACGAAATGGCCTCAAATTGTGCCAGGGGAGGTTTAGATTGGATATTCGGAAATGTTTCTTCACCAAGAGGGATGTCAACCATGGGAACAGGCCACCCAGGGAAGTGGTGGAGTCACCATCCCTGGAGGTATTTAGAGGATATGTAGATGTGCTTAGGGACAGAATAGTGGTTGGACTTGGTAGTGCTAGGTTTATGGTTTGACCTGGTGATCTGAAAGCTCTTTTCCAGCCTAAACGATTCTACGATTCAACAAGCCAACACAGCACTAGAGACTCGCTACGTGGACAGGAGAGTTGTGCAGCCACACGGCTTCTCTCAGTCTTTGGCTCTGGGAACACACATCACACCAGATGGATGTTTATCAGAGAAGCTACTGGAGAATGGTGGATCCAGGGCCTACAGAGCACTCTGAAATACTCCTGTCTTGCCCTGCATTTCCTTTCCTAGAGTGCAGCCTGGCAAAGCGGTTAAACATGCTGAAGTCAAACTTACTACAAGAATGTCTGTGCAAAGAGTAAGATCTAGTATTTTGCCTCGATTTAAGGCAACCTTTGCTAAGTTGCTGATAGGACTTTGCACAGCCAAAATTAGTGGAAAGCAGCAGAAGGAATAAAAGCAATGAGCTGGGAAAAAGAGGACATGGGATAGTCAGTAAAACAGAAATGATCCTTGTAGCACAGGAAAACCAGATGCTTTTAGCTGTTCATCCTCAGTCTTCTCAACACGACTTTCAAGCTGTGATGTTACTTCAGCTTTATTGTTTTTGTTTTCTTCTCCTGACTTGCAATGCAAATGAAAGTCTAGACTGTCCTGATTATTCTCAGGCCAAGTACAGCCTGACCTCTCTCTTTAATGCAGTAAGTGGCATTCATCTTCCCCTTACTTAGGCAGAAGGTGAAGAAGAGGTCAGCAGCCTTAATAATTGCATCTTGGACCTCTTTGTTGGTATGGTCATATGATCTTTTGTTTTCTGTTTTATGACTGACAGGCACTCAAAAACCTTCTGGCAACACTCAACTTTTGCAAAATTGATAATTTTAGCTGGGGGAAAACTTTCACTATTGTGAGTCTTTTAAATTATCAGTGTGGGGAAAGCTTATAAAATGTGTAATTTCTATTCCAGCTGACTCACATCTAAAACTCTAAATGCATTGAATTGAATTATTGAGTTGGAAGTAGTCAGGTATCTGCGTGAGCCATAGTAGTGTTTTGAGGCAGATGTGGTTTGGACGCTTCATGCCCCTGTGCTCTTTATGGGCCATTACTATCAGTACTTTTTCTTTTGAGTTAACACATGATAGGCACTGCGGGGTCTCTGGGGAAAGTGGCTTAGTGAAGAGAGAGAGGTGGGAGGGACACCAAGCTGTAACACTCAGGAGGCAATGGGCAGCTCGCACTGCAATGCTTTGTTTCAAAATCATGATCCCCAGCTCCCTTCTTTTTACCTTCTCTCCTTGCTTCAAGAAAGAAACATTTCAGATGATTCAGAGGAAAAAATCTCACTCTTTTTTACTTTTTTTTTATTTGTACTGAAGATAGACTTGTGCCTCCGTAACGGTAGCTGAATCTAGAGATGGTGGTTGAAGTTTCCAGGTGGAACTCAGTCTCCTTTTCAATACTACCAGTTCTTAATGGCTCTTTTGACTTTTGAGAGTTTAGGGAATTGAGATATATGGGATTTCTAAACCACACATCTTCAATTCTCTCACAACATGTGATCTCTGTGATTAGTGATTGCCATACCAAAAGTGCCCAGCACAAAATGTTGTTGAGAACCAAAGGAAGGACAGAGGAGTAAGAAAAGAGGTAAGATTTGACAAAACTGTCTTGAATTTCAAACACTTGGACTTATTTTTCTCATGCTTTCAGAACCTTGAGGAAAGCAGTTTTGAGGTTTAACAGAAAGAAGTGTCTGATCATTCTCTCCATAGCAGGCAGGCCTCAAGTCATATACAATATCCTAAAAGCAGCTTCACTTGTGTGTAAGAAAAAGAGCTGTTGCCTTTGTCATGCATCCCAGAATTGTGTTTGATTTTCTTTTTGGTTGCTGCATTTTCCCTTAGCCACACACTTAATCTGATGTGCATTATCACTCCCTGATCTCATTACCTCCTTCCTTGAACTTGCATGTTGCTCAAACTGACTTAGAGGGAAGTATGCCATTAAATGAGTCAGTAATTCAATTCCAGCAATAACTTTATGTATTTATCCAGGTTTTCTGAATGTCCTTATGAGATCTTGGAGAGTCCTGTGCTCATGTTATCTATTGAGAGGTTTTTTGTTTGTTTTCTTCCACAACAGCTCATTCACATATGGAATTGAAGCCAAGGACCGTGCTGCTCTGAGCAGTGGCTCAGTAGGACAGTGCCTTCAGGGAAGACCAGACTTCCCACCCGTCTTGCCGAGTCTGTGCACAGTAACCCTGAAACCTCTTGGAAACCCGGGGCTTTGCAGGTGCTGCCTGCTTGCTTTGCATACAGTCAGTTGGCTTGATCCTTCCTCAAAATACAGGTTTTATCATGCCTAAACTGCCTGATATCGTTGTGCTATATGGTACCTACAAAGTAGGGATGCTGGAAAGTACGTAGCTCTACTCAGACATGGCTGCTTTTGAATGCACTTCCACATATGGAGAAAAATAAGTGGTTTTTCTTCAAAAAATGCTATGGTCTGTAATGCTAAATATAGGCAGAATCATAACAGAAAGAAGGTTCTAGTAAGTTTTGCCAAGCTTGCTGGCTTAAATAGTTCTCTTATTTTATACTTAAAGATTGCCAGGCATGCTTCATGACACAAAAAGTAATTCTGAAGAAGAGACTTTAAATTCTTTTATTTTTAATATCCATAAATCAACAGAATATTAAAACATCCACAGTATCTCATTCTTTCAAATGTGTAACACAGTCCTATCCTTTTATTTTATTTTCAATTTTAGAGATTGCACTGTGACATTCAGGTGCATTGTAGCTTAAAAAAAAAACCAACAGAAAAACTTGAGTCCTCGTGAAGTGGTGGGGTTAAGGATAGCTGCTAATTCGTTGGCACTCTGAAAAAAAGCTGTAACCCTGCAACAATCACGTTTTTAACATAAGAGGCAGAAGGGCAGATCTCAGATGTATAAATAAGCACTGACCCATTTGGATCCCTGTTGCTTGAAAACAGATCAACCTATTAAAATGCATATGGAGAAAAGGGAAGTTGGCTCCGAGGCATAAGAGCACACGTGCCAAGTTCCAACGCAAAGTGAATTTTCATTATGAAGTTGTTCTTTGTTAAATTACGCCAAACCTAGAGGTTTATCTAATGGGAACAATACTGTGCTTGGATAAATTCAGGAGTGGGTGCCATCCTAGCAAAAAGCCAGGTTTTTACTATAGCTCTTTATGTGCAGAGCATAAATCACTCCTCTTAAGGACCATGTGTCCTCTTGTCCCAGAGGACAGTGCAGGATGCTCGGTGAAAAATGGCTTTCTTGCTGCAGAGGCAGCATGGTTAAAGCATCCTGCTAGTGTCCCAGAGATGTGCGCTGCAGCCTTGAGACAGCCCCTGGCACGGGGCCAGCCCTCCTTGTAAATGGGTCTCTGTCCAGTGTCAGGAGTCAGCAGCAGGCAGACACTTACGTGAGACACAATACCCTCTTGTGTGCCACCAGCTACAGAAGCTACTGTGCTTCAACCGCCCTTTGGGCCTGCCTGCCCTCTGTCAACCACAGTTATGCTCTCCGTTAAAGAACAAAAGTTTGTGAAGTCTTTCAATGGCGTTGGGTTTCCAGAAGCACAAAGAATACCCACAAGGCGTTTCCAGAGACCCTTAAGTGTGGTTATAGCTCCAGATGGCTCCTCCCGTGGAACCCAAATCCTGCTGGAATCAAAGTGCTTTTTATGTAGAAGAATGGTTGAAATGGGCTTTTGGTCTCATGAAGCCTCTTTCTGTCTGTCCTGAACACAGTCAGTTGTGCGCTGAGCCACCTACTCTGTACTCCGTTCAGTCCAACCAGCTTTTAGGAACTTCACCTAGTAACCTTGTAGTATGAGCCCTACATGTTGACCTGCAAGGCAAAAGAGCTGCATCATTGTTTCTCTGCATAAAGCCCCCACCACTTAAACCTACAAGTTCAATCCTGCTTTTCCTTTTTTGAAAAAGGCTCCGAAACCTGATCGTATGAGAGATAGTTACGATGCAGAAACAGAAACGACTTTGTTTCAGGTGCATTTCCCTTGCCTCTTTTAGAAACAGAAGACCAAGCACATCAAAGCCTACCCAAATGTATCTGTCCAGTGGAGGGTGGAGGGGAGAGGAGGTGAGAAACCCAAAATGCAGGGTGCAGCAGGGATGAACTGTGTGCTGTGAGCAAGATTACCATAGTGGGAATGATGAAGATTGTTTCTGTTTACTATGTGTTCCATCATAAAGCTTTATGGAAAACATTCTGGGAGAGGAATAGGTGAACAAGATATTCCTAACATGAGCACGTAGGGTTCAAAAGTTCAGCTTTAATATGAACATTGCAGACTTTTTTCCACGCACAAAGAGCAAACAGATACTTCGTTCTTACTGCATGTAAAATGTGCTCAGCAGCCTGTGCGCGTGGGTTCTTGGTCTGTCCTTACTCATGCTCAGAGGGCAAATGTTTGCTAATCTCCAAACACAGGAAAGGTGTTGAAATGTAAATATACTATCTTCTCTGCATAGGTAAGAAGGAGGAGAGGAGGGTAAAGCTCATAGCCCACACAGAAAAAAACCTTCCTGAGGTGCAGAATGGCCACACTTGATCTGTCCCTGCTAACTTTAAAGAGCCACATCAAGCAAGTGGCATAAAAAATACTAATTTCTCTTTTGGCTTAATGCAAGTATGGGGCAGTTTAAAAAGACATTTGAGCACTTAACAATGATATTAGGTTCTCTGTCTTAGAAGCTGTATTAAATCTCCGTGATCGCATATCTGTATTTCTACAAGTTAACATTAACTAGCCACTGTAATATTCTTGAAAGCCAGTGCTTCCGGTGTTCCATGTTGGTATTATACCTTGCTTATCTAAAAAGACTTTTTGCACTTACTTGATGAATGTATCACTTCAAGGACAGACTGAAGAAGTAATCTAAATATAAATTCTCAAAATGACGAGAAACTTTTTGCATACTTCCACTTCTTCCAGCCTACCTCGAGGCTCAGAGAAGCTGGATTTTTATGGTGAGTATCAAATTTGTGTGGGCTTTCTCTTTTTCTTTTTGCTGGTGACCTGAGGGCCTAAGGATGACAAAGGGAACCACAAGCCACTTGTGGAAATGCGAGACTTTGGTGCAGTCCAACGGCAGCCACCTGTTCTAGTGTCATTTTCTCTTGCTTCTACGTGCTGAAGTCTTTCCTGGAGCTGGGTATGAGCAAGAGAGGAGCAAAAAAACATGTTTTGTTTTTGTTTTGCTTTAAATGATCCTTAGGAAATGCAGGTAAAAATCTAGTTTCAAATTACAGGAAAAAAGTTGACATGCTTAAAACAAATTCTTCCAAGATGAGTAAATCCGCATAATATACAAAAATGTCTTATACTGCCCAGAAATATGAGAGAAGGGGAGCACTTAATGAATGACTGGGAATTGCACTTTTAAGTATCTTTTGCATGTTTCCTATTATGTAAGAAACATATGGGAACAAGACTGAAATTTCTTATGAATCTAGCCCATAAAATCTAATCCTGGTAATCATTTATCAGGAGACATTTTTTATGGAACAACATTGCAGACCTGGATGAACTGTCCTTCCAGTGCTTCATGCTCTGTGCTTTCATGTTAACAAAGAAAAGGATTATGTTACAGAGTAAACAAGTCTCATAATGAATACAAACTATTCTCAACTGTGCTGATAACAAATAGGCTAAGGTTAAAGAACTAAATAAAGCATGTCGCCCCAAAACGCCATACTGACAATTGTGACTGACCATGATCCGTTAAACGGAGATGCTGTTTTCTCTTTGGGGAATTTGGCAAAAAGATGACAAAAAAGCCCAAAGAACACTGTGCAATAGCTTTTGTGAAGAGTAATAGGAAAGAGGCCTGCAAGAACAAAACATTGTCTTGTTAGAGTGTCTTCAAGCTTGTAGTTATTTGATATATACTTTTGGGGGATGTTAGTCTTGAAGAACAGAGCCTTGTGTGTATAAGTGTGTGTACAGTATGCTTTCAGGATGCTTCAAAACCCATTTTTTACAGTGAAAAGAAATGAGCAGTCAGTCCCACTGAGGGCAGTTCTGTTCAGGAACCATGCAAAGCAGATGGTCCTGGTCCTGCATCTTGACATCATTGGGATTTTGTGGAGGCAAAAAGGCAGCACAGGGAGACCTGCCCTTCCTTACAGGTTTGGGAAGAACTGGAGGAGCAGTAGCAATGTTACTGCAGTCACAAGTGGTGTACTTTTCTCCCGAGCTGTGTGTATGGTCTCCTGTAGCAGCATAAAGTGTAGTGAATATTTGTTACAGGAGAAGCTGGATCATGTGAACAGGGGATTTTTTCTTTGCCTGTGGCTCCATTCAGTGCTTTGGGCTTGGAAGATGGATTATTTTCTCAGACCTGCCACAGACCTGCTCTGTACAGTGGGCAGAGATGGGTACTGCCACAGGGGCATCACCACGTGTGACACAGGGGCACGTGGCACACTAGCAGAGCTAAAATACCCCTAATCTTCCTCCAGTGATAAGCATGAGCCTGACTGCACATAATCTGTAGGTGCTTCAAAGCCTTATCTATGACTGGATATGATAATTTGCCTCCTTTCCTACTCTCTGACTGTCATGTCTATTTAGACTGGAAATTCCTTAGGACAGCTTGTGTCCCTTGAGGTATCTGTATCTCATATAGTTATCCCTGAGATTAGCAAGGGTGTTTGGGTGCTTTTAAAAGAAGATGACATTAAATTTCTCTCTTCCTATCCATATCTCCTATCCATACTGGGCCAGAGGTAATCAAGCATTAATGCTAGACAGCCCTGTCCTGACTATTTTGTGTTCATTTCCTTTACTCCGTTTCACGGGTTGTTCTTCATTCTGTTCAGCAGACATGAAACCAAATAGATGGTTTCAGCAAGATGACCCTTTCCTTTTGCTGTTGTCATGAGGTGACAGTGTACTTGACTATGCCACTTTTTAATTTACAAGGTGCTCTAGGGATCATTAGAGAAAATATGCCATAGAAAGGGATACCATGATGATGATATGATCATGAAAATCTGACTTTGTGAATTGCTGTTAGCAAGTTACAGGATGAAAGGGAAATAACTTTGAAATTACATGAAATTTGAGAAAAGAACTTTTAGTTCTACTGGAAAGCTGTTTTGTCCTGTGGTGGATTCCATTCAATGAACTTTTAAAAGGAAGAAAAGTCATATTAACCCATTTCAGTTTCTGGATATAGTATGTCATTTTAGATTAACACTTTTAACATTTCAAGGTGCCATTCTGGAGTACAATGATCTATGGTATTCATCAATTTCAACCTCTTTTGTTATAAATTAAGAATAGTACCCCCCAAAAGCTCTCAAATCAAATTTGCCATTTGAAATAATAAAAGTAAAGTGTGTCATTCTGACTGACCATATTTTATGTCACCTTTCCCGATTCTCCTAGCTGTGGTACTGCTGTCAGTAAAAGAGATGTCATGAAAACAAAAGAAAAATAGAAAGTTGTAAGGGTCTGTACAATAATAAAACACTCGGGTATTTTCTACCTTGTCTGGAGGATTCACCTGTAAAAAGCAATCAAGACTGGCACTTTATCCTGCAAATATTTTCCAAATCTCTCATACTGTTTGATGACTTCAGGTATCTCAGAATATGACTGCACAGCCTGCATGTCCAGGTCTTCCTTGCTGATGACTCGACTCAGAGAGTTTCCTTGTGTGCTGTATTTAACTCTATTTATCAACATTTTTGATCTGGTCCAGCATTTGCACTGTAAGCTCTTTATAGCCAATTCTAGTATATATTTCTATAGCTTTTCAGGGACATTTTCCTTTGAACTGTTAAGCAGGAGCAAGGAATAGCTTTTCTTGTGTTGCAGGCAGGTGCCCTCAATGGGTCTTGACCCTTGAGTTGTATTTCTGCTGTTTCTGACAATTTCAATTTACAGATGTGCATACTCACCCTAATGTGACTCCACTTTTTCTATAATGCTGTTCTGCACCAGGATTTCACCCCCTGTGTTTGCTCCCTGCTCACAGGGAGGATAATCCAACCCCCACTAACATATGAAAAAATCTGGTTTGGGTCCCATGCTTCCAGGTGGATAATGTGACCTTTGGTAGTAAAGGGTACTAAAGTACCAAAGAACGTAATCTTTGGTAGAAGATGTCTGACCCTCTCCACTTGCCATTCTGTGCTCTGGAATGGATCTGGATTCCTTTCAGCAAACAGCTGGAGAATGGCTTTCTCTGGTGGTCACAGCGTCTAAGCCCAGAAGACTCAAGTCCAAGCTGAGCCATCCATATAGGAGAATGTTTCTCTTTCTTCTTGCTGCTCAGATTGGGGCACACCAGGAACACAACTCTTTTTAACTTTCTGGAAAAACTTGAGTTGTGATCTTATTTCTGTTTCCCTGAAAAATCCATTGATTGCTTGAAATCCTGATAATCTATATTCATTCTGTGTCCTCTGTGGTGTTTGAACTCTGAAATGCATTTCTTATTAGCCCTTTCATTTTAAGGGAATGTGGAGGCAGAAAAGTAGCATGAGACTCCAGTTTTAACTGCAGTTTGTTCTACATCTTACTCTCTTTGCAGTGATTGTCGTGAAGCTGGATTAATACTGTGCTGCTTCTGTTCTCATTTGGTGCTTGTATGAGGTGTCACAATTTCATTGCCTTGTATACTGTGTTCCCATATCTATAGAAGTATCTGTGTTTTACATACATCTCAGAAAGAAAAAAGATACAGGCATGGAATTCAAAGTGCCTTACAGCCCTCCCAGCTTTCTGAAGTCTGTTCAGATTAAATCGTTGCCTCTGGCTTTTTGCTTTAAACTCTTGTAGTACAACCCAAAAACTAGATCTGATTTGCAAAGAACCTGCTCAGCATTCTTATATCGTCAAATTTAAATAAACAGTTTAGTCCGATTACTGGTAGAAAAAATTCCAGTTCACCGTAGTTATCTTTATTTCAAATGAGACCGACATATTATACCTTTATGTTTTTATTGTTTAATAGAGATATCTAAGTATGCCTATGGCCCTCAGCACCATCGTATGGAAGTGCCTCCAAAGTACTTAATAGAAATTACAACAATAACCTCTTTTTCAGTGATGAACTGAAGCTCTGCAAATCATACTCTTTTCCTGGGTTCTTCTACAGGAAGGTCAGCAACCTTCATTTCCTTCTTACGCCTCTCCTCGCCTGCCCTTGGGAGTAGCCATCTCCTTTTTGGCTTTCATTACTCTAGCCAAGGTAAATAATAGAGAGACCTTGTTATTAATGTTCTCATTTAAAAATCTATTATGGTATTTAGAATGATGAGGTCTGACTCTAAGTCAAGGGAAGATTAATTACATGACACTAGTGAAAACAGGATGTGACAGTCTTTGGACTGATATGACTAACCGTCCCAATAAATCTGAGCTTGCACAATGGCCATAGTACAGTGTGCACCATGTGCTGGCATTCAAAATCTTCCTCTGTACTCACAAGCAGTTACCAGGATGTCACTTAATTATCTCTTTGAGGCAGGCACTATAGGAAGAGGAAAAGCATTTCTTAATACACCTTCCCAGGGAGAGGGGTGCAAAGAACATCTCCGTGAACAAAAAGATACTGTTGACTCTTTTTCATTCCCTTCCTTTCCCTTTTTGATACCAGAAAGGAAATGTGGGAATGATACTAGCTTGCAGTCCTAATTGGCAAGGAAGTTATGCCACTTTCTAGCCAGGTACTGCCCGTACTGTGCTGTCTCCTCATCTTTTAGCACCTGCTGCTCCAAAAGATCTCTCCTAAGGGTCTGTGGTTTTCTCACACCAGGTTTTGGCCTTTAAAGACCTACATGGCCTAGGATCTGCCTTTGGAAAAAAGTTGCCACTTCTTCCTTTAGCAGTCATTGATAGCCTGGTTTAAGCGCACTGGAGTTTATATGTATTTCTATAGCTATAAATAAACTCTTGGTTTATGCATTCTGTGAAGGGGTATCAGCTGGGTCAGCACATAGCAGCGTGCGGAGCAGCAGCAGCAACCTTCATGCAGTTAATGCCAGGGGACTTCAGGCCCAAACTCCTCCGGCAATCTGTCCAAAAATGCCCGTTAAAAATCGCTCCGCCTAAGCCTTGTTTAGCTGCCAGGTGAGACACAAACAATTTGTGTGGCTGAGCAGGCAGACACTTGCAGCAGGCACAGAGGACAATGAGAAGGGAGGAGGCTGCGTCCACTGTGGCGGGTGGAAAGCTTTCCTCACAGCCATCAGACCTTCCTAGCGTGCGCCACACCACCCACACCACATCCTCAGACTTCTCACGCTGCAGATGCCGACCTCTTTCCTTTCAGTTGTGCTGGATGTCAGATTAATTTGTGCATGGCCGGAGTCCTGACTCCGGGGACAGAAACCTTCACCATGGGGATGGAAGCAAGCAGTTTGCATGCATTTGTTTCTCTCCAAGAGGATGGCATAAAGATAGAGCAAATCACCCTGAGCAAAAATGAAAATCAGCATTGGTTTTAACAACCTCAGGCAACTCTAGCTCCAGGGCCATATCTTTGGGACCTGGCTCCAGCCTGCTCCCAGCTGTGCTGAGGGGGTTCTCCAGGCCCCCAAGCTCTGCAGTGCCAACGTTGCTCCAGTGTGACCTCTAATCTGGTGCCCAGCACCAGCAATGCACTGAGATGTGGAGAAGTTTTGTTTTGCTCTACTAAAATTCCTTCCTTTATTGTGACAAAGGAAAATTAACATAAACAAGATGACTTGGAGGAAAATGTCTATCTTTTTAAAATCTCTAGTGTGTTGCTGTTCGCAGTGGGGGAAGTTACCGATACATGTAAACCTCAAGTAACAACTTCTGTTGAAAGGTGTTTGTTGAGCCAGATCTTGAAAACTGTGAAAGAGAAAGAATTTTGGCAAATTACTTCTAAAATAATTTTTGATGTGCGTGGTGGTAAATTAAAGACTCGCTGAGTGGACAATATCTTAATTCAGCAGCTATCCCCTTGCTTTCTTCTAGAAGTATTCTCTTTTTATGAGTAGTATATGCACAAAATTAAAACCAAAGGAGAAATCTCAACTACATCAGAAATGTTGCCTTTGAATGACAGGGGGTTCACTTCAGACTCGTCCTGTAAAGAATCACCCATACCTTTCCATCCAACTTGGACGTTGTGAGAGCAGAAGGGTATCAGCACCTGAAGGGAGGGAGATCCATGCCCTGCACAGTTCTAAAACTCAGGTACTAGGTATCAGTTTTCTTGATTTGTTGAGGTGTATTGACCTAAAAGTTTTCACAGAATATTTATGTCTAAGAAGAGATGAACTTCTGGTCATCATCAATGAACAGGGCAACATTAGGTGTGCATCATATTGCTCAATGTTAATCAAACAAGAATTTAGGGATCCCTTGATAAGATTAGCTGGAAAGAACTAAATTTTCAAATAGAGTTTTTGAAGTAGTAGATCAAAACCAGAAGTCTCTCTCAGTTGTTTTTTTTGTTTGTTTGTTTGTTTTTGCAGGTCTTGTTTGGACCTTTTTTTGAGCAAATCCCAAACAAAGCAGACGTGATTATGCCATAGATATTCAGAGTGTCTGAATACTGCAAGGCTCCGTGATGGTAGATATGTCATCCCCTTTGGCCCCATCCCTTCCTTCTCCATCCCAAGTCTGTCTACATTTACTCTAGGTTTACCACATTATATTTTTCTCTTTGTGCACCCAGTTCCCACCTCACAGTAGATGTCTGGATGGGCCATGGGAGAGGACTGTGGCAGTCAAGAGAAGGACGAAGATTCAGGGAGCCTTGCAGGATGTGCAGTGACCTGCCACTTCCCGGTGGAGCTGATGTTCCAGTGCAATTGGGAACCAAAACCAAACTTGGCAGTGTAATTAGGGCTAGATTTCAGGTTCAGCTTCAATGGCATCTGAACTGCGCTTGTATCTTGGTACAAATTACAACGCAGAAGGGAACATTCTCTCTTCTGTTGACCCCCCAAAACCTGAAAATGAGCCTGTATTCTTTAGCTCCATCTACTGGCACTTCGCACAAACCAGCTTTTATGTGTGTACAAATGAAAGTATTCCGGTACAAAAAGCAACAAATAGCTTCCTACAAATTGCCCATCTGGTAGATATGATTATCTTACTTTTTAACAATAATGAATTATTATTATTATTGTAATCTCTGTAGGGTGGGGTCTATCATTTCTCAGAGGATAAGACTACACTGGATGTGTTACTAGACTACAAATGAACAATTGTGTGTGTGTGTGGCAATATGCAGTTATCGTTCCATGCAAGTATAATTGAAGCATCATAAAAAAAAAAACACATAATTAAGTCTTTAGAAATACCCAAGGGATGTAAGTTGTTTCTATTCCCATTTCAAAAATGAATGAACAAAATCTGACCAAAGAATCCTGGCTCCTATTTGCCTCCTCTGCTTGTTATACCTCTTTCCCTCTTTGCGTGCTGAAAGAGACCATTGGGTTGCTCTTTCCTGTGGTAGATTTGGGAATAGTAAGGGAGGTGACTTTCTTCTTGCTCTGCATTTCCACTGCTGTAATATTAAGTTTCTTTAACGTCTTTGCATGAAAGTGGAGTAATACTAATAATTTTTATGAGTAGGTGAAAGCATAAGAAGATGCCTAAAGCTTAGAATTTTTAATAATTTTTAAATGAGGGAAAATGTATATTTCATGCATGAAGCATTTTAAGATGTTCTTCTCAAGTATGCATTTTTCAAAGGCTAACATTCGAAAAGAATGCTGGTTTGCATTCATCACTTACAGCAATTGTAGTTTTGTATCCAGACTCCTATGGAGATTTCTTTTTCTTCAGCTGCTTCTGCCAGCTTTCATTTTTCATGCTGCTCATATATCACTATTTAGTATAATGGGAAAACTCTGAAGGAGCAAGCCTTAGTTTCAAAATAAATAAATAAAACGTCCAAGCCAAAATGGACTTGCCCCTATTCAGAAGGGATCATTATTTGGGAATACACTCATTTGTATAAATATACTTTTAATCAAACTTTTTCCATATGACTTCAGAAATAATTGCATCCTTTAAAATAATAATGAAGAAGGAAACAAAACATAGTGCCATAAGCAATCTCTTATTGTGGAGTGACCGCAAGACACCGAGTTCTGGCATAACTTTCCATAATCATTCTCTGATGCTTGCAATTTATTTATTCAGTTTTAAATGAAGGGGTTTAGCGTTTCTTAAATAAGACCAAAGTACATAGGAAAGATTTGTTGGATAAGAGGTATAAAAAATTTGAAGGTGTTCCACACATTTTCAGCTAACATGATTTATACATGTTTCTGGTTTTAATGTTGAGGGAAGTTAGATTCAATAAACCATTTGTTTTCCATGGGGAAATCCTGGTTACAGCAGTGCCTCAGTAATCCTACTTTGTACAATAAATGCACAGCTTGCCTGTTGGAAGTTGAGCAGAATGGGATTCTGACCTAACCAAAGCCAACAGTAAGCAAACACTGTCTTCATTGGAATCTTCATTTTGGGTGGAATGGTCAATCTTTTAACCTGTTTCCCACATGGACAAGGCACACTGGCCTTGTGAGTGTGCAAGAGACTGATCCAAACTCCAGTGGAGGCCATGGTATACCTCTCACTGATTTCAGTAGGCTTTGGTCACAGTGTAATTGGAGGTCAACTAACATGCAGAATCAACAGTTAAAAGAAAAAAACTTATCTCGCCACCTAATGAACAAAAGCAGCAGTGGCATGTACATGGGATAAGAGGAATGCTCAGGAGGCTGGGGCAGATTTGGAAGTCTGGAGAGATGTCACAGGGTCTGCAAGGAGCACCCATGGAGACATGGTGAACTTGAAGCAGGAAAATGTTGGCATCTGAAGGGCAAAAGGGCTGGTGAGAGAAGCACAAGTAGGTGAAAGAAACTGCCTATACATGCCTTTCCGTTTCAGTCAATTTTACTAATTATTGGGTGTTTTTTCTCAGAGAAGTCAATATTGTGTGAGTGCATTAATATGGTAATAGCATTTTTACAGGAACTGCAGCTGGCTCTGACTTTGGGGGGGAGGGAGACTGAAATGTCAATTCACGCTTGAAGGTGAATGTAGCAGATTTACATCTTTGAATGATACCTCCAAAAAATAGTAAGCAGGGTTTTTTCCCCCCCTCTCAGTCAATTTTGCATGTTTTTTGGCCAATGATATGCTATAATATGAAGGTAAAATCCCTCTTGTTGGTGGAATCAGGCAAAAAAGGTCATACTGTTCCAAATGTGTCCTGGTAGCCTAGAGCAGCCAAGCAGGTGAGTGAAGCCCTTCAGCAGTCAAGTGGGGCCATGGAGATGACAATCTCAAACAGCAAAGGGTTTTTCTCAGGATCGGTAGTGATTTTATTTAAATACTGCAGCAAAATGAGAATTACATGTGGAGCGTGAGCTCTCTGCTAGCTATTTCCAAGTCCAAATCGACCTTTTTATAGCTTTCCCTTACTGTTTATCCAATTTTCTTTATCTTAGGTCTCTTGAGTAGTAGCATTACTGACACCTGCCAGGAAAGATACACTGCTACAGCTAGATCTGCTCCAGGTCACCTGTGCAGGCTGGTGACAGGAGCATGGGATGACACACACTGTTTTCCTCTTGCTCAAGGACAACCATCCTTCCTCTCGGAGATTACCAACCCCCAACCCAATGCAATCAATATCAGGAAATACGCTGTAATCTCTCCATGAATATAAGAGCCCTCTGGGATGTGAGCTGGTCAATGCATCTTGATGTATTCCTAGAAGTGCGAAAGGTTTAGAACCAGAGTAGATTTTCTGGTTCCCAGCTTGCAAGGAATTTCTGACATTTAAGGGGCATTTTAGGCACTCTAATCTATTTGACTGTGGAAAAATTGAAAGCTAGATAAGTTTTAAAAAGATTTTTTGTATTTGCTCACTGATCCAAGAGCTGAGTAGATTAGTTAAATCTAGAAAAAGCGGGGAATTAAAATAGGACAATTGCTTCTTTGCTGGGAAGACCTGTTTTTCTTTAGCTGAACATGATACTTGCTATTAGTTTTTGATTTTAGTTTCCAAAATTAGCGAAAAATATAGCTAGAATTATCTCTTTTTTCTCCAGTAGTATTGTTTGAGGTATAGAAATAACTTCCATCTCTGCTTGCCACAGAACCAGACCTAGTTTTACAATGTTGTCCTAGAGGCGGCAGCAGAGTACATAAGAAACAAAAAAACTAACACACAAATGGGCAAAGTGGTGTTTGGATAGTAGATAATCTATATAAAATCTCACTAAAGGGCTTTACTGGAATGCGGTGCTCGCATAAACCCCAAGAGGGAATATTGGCATAGCTTTGAAATAGGTAACAAGGTGGAAATAATACTAATGTTATTGCATGTTCTGGATCCGAGTGAAATAATTTGACCTAAAAAATCTCCACTCGTTGGAGAACATTCACTGAAGGAAGCTATTTTCTGTATCACAGATTTAGAGCAAACCTAAACTACTTACATCGGGCTAGAGTCAATTGAGCCGGCAAACTTTGAAACAACTGTGATGTACTGAGACACATTAATTGAAACGTACTTTCCAGTGCAACCATTTAGCAATTTATATAAATATCAAAGCTTTTGGGTTTTACTGTCAGTCTTTGTCTCTGAATGAGAAATTTATAAAAAACAGATGCTTCTAACTGCCACTGAGTGCGCGTTCAGAAGGATGTGGCTGCTGAACTATATCAAACTTTCCTCAGTACAATCATTTGATGAACCCACTAAGGAGATTCTTCTGTTAATAATGTCGCTTTTCAGTAATAACCAAAAGTTGTTACTGCAGTTGGCAAAAGTGCTATTGTACTGAGATGGGAGGAACAAAACCTTAAAGAGTGGTCCCATTGAAGTCATGGGCGATTTGTCATTGGCTTCAGTGGGACCGGAACTTTGCCAAAAATATCAAATACTTTCTGAAGTCTTTCCATGAATTAGTCTTCAATTAAAAATAAATCATCTTGTGTAAGTAAGTTGTGTACAGGACCCACACTGCCATGAACTTCAGATGTGACTCCAGGTTCTCCAGCTTCTGGGACTGCTCAGCTCCAGGACTTTGGTTTCTTCTTCTGATGCCTAGCTGAGGTGTTAACATGACAAAATTATCACGTCCAATATTTGTATTCAAAGCCCGAGTGTGAGTCTCAGTTTATCTGACCATTTGTATTACAGAAGCACCCAGAAACCTCCAGCCACAGTGAGAACGTCCTTATGAAGGGCATGTTGATTTGGTCTGCTCTGCTTGAAAATAAGGTCTCTGGAGCTCAGCCTGCCCACAGTGTATCTGCTGGTGGGACGTGCTCAGGCATGGAGGTCTGTGTTTGCAGGCTGGTGCCTGAAAGCTTCACTGGAGACCAAGTCCATGCACTGTGTGCCAGGCTGTCTTCAGCAGCAGGCGTAGACACGGCTGCTGCACCTCCGATGCAGGATAGCCCACAGGGGCTGGCCACAAGGGTTTGTTCGGTAAGTAAAGGGATGTACAGAGGTTTGGGAAAAGGAGAGGCTCAGGCTGACTCAGGCCTTGCTGACTCTGTGGCCTTGGCTGCGTGAAGGGCGTCACAGGCTTTTTCAGGGAGTTACTTCCTAGCATCAGAGAGGGCAATTAATCTAGTACAAAAGTTTTAGGAAACCTTGTTTTACTATTGTTCTTTATGTCTGGGAGAGTTTTTCTGGTTTCTGAAATGACCTGTGATGAAGCCACGTACACTGAAACGTTCTCATTAAAATGCCTTGGCTTCTACTGTTGGTGCAGAGGGGAGCATCGAGCCACACCACTAAATCCTGCAGGCTCTGTTTTGGGCAGAGCTCTGCCTTGATAAGAAGCGAGGGTAGGGGCAGTGGGTTCTGGTGCAATCTTCTGCTATTCTCTGTGCTATGGAAAAGCAATATTCCTCTGCACTTTCCTAGACTGGTGTAGTAAGGGGCAATGGGTGCTTGTGTAGTGTCCCATACATGATGGGACCATACAACAAAGTATGTGATGGTCCCTCCTTATGGACAGAAGTTCCTAGGAATCTGTAAACATATACCCATACATATGTTTTGTGAACGCAGGCTTCATTTGAAGTAATAATGTCTATGAACAATCTACAAAAGGATAGTTTGTATTCATTTAACACCTAATCTTTACCCGCAGAGTAAAAAAAAAAGGGAAAGCAAGCCTCTGCGATATACAAGAAAACCTTTCTAATAGTTAATGTATGGCATTTTTCTTTGTTTTCAAGACTGCTTAGCTAACCTGTACAAAAATATTTGCCGCCCCTCCTTCTCCAGAAAGCTCCAGCTGATGAGCCAAGCTCTCAACATTTCATTCCTGTGTAGATAGTTTGCTAAATTTTTTCCCAAGGCTTTATGGTTTTCAACAATATATCTTTCATCACTGTATTGCCAAAAAGAAGTGGCTGCCTTGAAGCCTCCCTTAGGATTTGGACTGGATATCGAGGATTAGTTTATAACTGGTAACTTATGAACTGCATAGTGTTCTACAAACAACTTATTTTTCTTAATGTAATGGTGAAACTATGAAACCTCATCCTGAGAACTTATTTCTGAACAGATATTTGAATGAAGCTTTAAACAATATTTTATATTCCTATATCAAACACTTTCTATTCCTATATCAAAACTAGTACTTTTTAAAGGAGCACATTTTTGTCGTCTTACAATAAGCATTAATTCACCACAAATCTTGAAAATATTCATTTCTGGTTGAACTTGTATGTATTTGCTTTGGATTTGGGGGGGTGGGGTGGTTTATAGGTTTTTTCTCTGAGAATGTCTGAGTTTTGAGTTTGGCTTTTCTGCAGCTGGGATCTGACAATGTAACACAAGAAACCCATTATTTATAGGAATGGAATCACAGCAGGTATTGGCAGAATATAGCAATGGGAAACTTCTGAGGAATATTCCTTGCTTTTACCTGTATTGGTGCAAGTCATATGTGTTGGTAATAAGGGCAAGGAAAAAAAAAACCAACAAGTAAGCACAGATTTTTTTATTTGAGCACATCTGTTTTATTTCAGTTCAGTGTGATGGCTGGAGGGAGAAAGGGATTTCTTCAGAAGGCATGTGTTTAGTTCCAACTCTTGGTAAACTTAAAACAGAAAGGGACATCTAATTTTTTTAGTGGATTTCCTCCTAGCTGGTTATAACAGAAGTATATCCATTTTTTCTAGTGCCCATGGTGCTCTCAGACCAGTAGAAATACTTCTAGATAGAAGGTTTTCATATAATTGCTTTCATGTAGAATATATTCAGAGCAAGCATCCCTTTGTTTGCATTGCAGTTGCATCTGGAAACTCCTTTCAAGACCAGGGACCACACTGGGAAGCCTTGCAGGAACAATAACAGAGAGCCAGTCACCACTCCAAAGTCCTTACAGCTATCTACATGAAACTGGGAAAGAGGGAAAGAAGAAAATGTATTTGCTAAGAACAAAAGTGATTTGCCCAAGGACATATTTTAAGCTAGAGGTACTACGGGATATAGTTGGAGTGTATTACCTTCTCAATATTTTACTAATGTGTATATATAGCTGGAAAACTGTAACTTATTTAGCAGATGTGTGTTTAGTCATGTTATGAAAAACTCAAATTTTCCCCCTAATATAGACAGGAGCATGTGAACTAGATTACATTTTTGGCATTAGACTGAATTATTTGTTAACTTTTATTATGATGATTATAATAATTTATTAAATAGCATATTGTTAAAAGTTCAGGCGAAGGAGCACACTTAACATGCACCATTATTATGTTTGTGTCTAACCTTCCTTGGCCAGACAAAGCCAGAAGCAGATTAGCAGTGAAGGTGGACCCTTGCTCCTGTCCCTGCTTGACACCCTCCTAGAGGACTCTGTCAAGACTGAGGCTTTATGAGACCAGGTGCTGTACAATCCCTGTGTAGAAGTGTGTCTCCATGCTGAAGAACTTCAGTTTTAAAGAACTTGATGGATAAAAAAGATTAATACTACTAAATGGAAGGAAATGAGGAAGGAAAACAGGTTTTTTTCTGTGGCACTTAGGTCTGACCTATCTCTCTTCCCATTAATGTAAATCTCTGTTTCCATTTAAATCTTAGGAAACAGAGTCAGGCCAAAGTTGAGCATTTTTGAAAATCACTCCCTTAGCAACTTGCCGAAGGTCAGTGGTGGGTGTTTGTGGCAGAAATGAGAGTGAATACTAGTCCATTGTCTTAACCACAAGACCATGCTTCCTTTCCTAATCCCAGGTTGATTTTAGAGGGCTGTAGCTCATGAAAAAATATCCAAATTTTAAAATATTAAGCTTGGCACTGATGATAAGGAAATGATTAAGAGTCAACCAAGTAACAGCACAACCACACTGACAGAGACAGTCTTCAGAGTCGAACCACATTTTCATCTAAACAGGTTTTATTGCAGCTCTCCTGATGCATACATGTGACTGCATTCTGCTTTTTTTCTGGTTGTTTTGGCAGGCACCACAGATGGCCTGATCCAGTTCTTGAGGAAATCAATGGGAGTTTGATTGGAGACATAGAAAGCCATGAAGGGAATTTTGAGAGATAAAAGTGTGGAGCCAGACTTTCAAAAATAGATTTTTGAATATGTGTCACTGACCTTTCTTATGGCTTGCAAATGCAGTCTGATTACCCTAAGTGAAGTTACTTTATAGGGAAGGCATGAAATTTGGATCAGATACACTAACACTCAGAAGAAAACGGTGAGCTTGGGAGCATGAGTGTGACCTGAGCCATGAAAAGAAGCTTGGATTCAGCTGTTACCTATAATCATAGAATCATTAAGATTGGAAGAGACCTCCAGGATCATCTAGTCCAACCATCCCCCTACCACCTATATTACCTAGTAAACCATGTCCCTAAGTACCACATCCAACCTTTCCTTAAACACCCGCAGGGATGGTGACTCCACCACCTCCTGGGCAACCCGTTCCAATGCCCAACCACCCTTTCTGAGAAGAAATTTCTCCTCATCTCCAACCTGAACCTCCCCTGGCACAACTTGTGACCACTCCTTCTTGTTGTATTGCTAGTTATCCGCGAGAGGAGGCCAACCCACAGCTCGCCACAACAACTTCCTTTCAGGTAGTTGTAGAGGGCAATAAGGTCTCCCCTGAGCCTCCTCTTCTCCAGACTAAACAAGCCCAGTTCCCTCAGCCGCTCCTCATCAGACCTGTGCTCCAGACCCTTCACCAGTTTCGTTGCCCTTCTCTGGACACGCTCCAGGGCCTCCATGTCTCTCTTGTGGTGAGGGGCCCAAAACTGGACACAGTACTCGAGGTGCGGCCTCACCAGGGCTGAGTACAGGGGGATGAACACCTCCCTGCTCCTGCTGGCCACACTGTTCCTGATACAGGCCAGGATGCCGTTGGCCTTCGTGGCCATCTGGGCACACTGCCGGCTCATGTCCAGGCGAGCATCAACCAACACCTCCAGGTCCTTTTCCTCTACACAGCTTTCCAGCCACCCCGCTCCCAGCCTGTAGCGCTGCCTGGGGTTGTTGTGGCCAAAGTGCAGGACCCGGCACTTTGCCACATTAAACCTCATCCCGTTGGCCTCTGCCCAGCGATCCAATCTGTCCAGGTCCCTCTGCAGAGCCATCCTACCCTCCGGCAGATCGACACTTCCCCCCAACTTGGTGTCATCTGCAAACTTACTGAGGGTGCACTCAATTCCCTCATCCAAATCATCAGCGAAGATATTAAAGAGGATGGGCCCCATGCTGTCTTTGCCTGCTCTGTTTGTAAACAGTGTTTAAGGTTATCATTCCACTGTAGGTCTGACAAAAGTCGGCTTGGGAGGTTAAAAACTCCAAGCACTGTAATCTGGTGGTCACTCTGGTTCTTGGTGGCATCCTTTGACTTTTCTCCAGAATGAAAATAAATGCGGCAGGGGGAATGTTTTATGATCCACTTCTGTGGTGCAACAGCTTCACAACAGCTCCCTGGAAAACTCCATCCAGTGGCAAACACAGCAACCTCCAGGTCATGTGCCAGGGAACTCGGTTTATGTCTCCTCTGTTATGTGGAAATAATTTCCTGTGTCTCTCAGACGTCAGAGCACTGAGTGGATGACAGGTAATGAAAGAAGATTGTCCATGCATTTGTTTTTATGGGTTCATCTCATTGTCTCAGTGGCAGAAATAAAGCCTTTAAAAGTATGCTTTGTGCTGCGGATCATACGGGTGTCTGACTAACCAAAGCCACAGCGATACGTTCATAAACAGAATTCTGTTCTCATGTTCCAACTGCTTCCACCCTATCCACCTCCCAACCCCAAATGAACAGTCAGTGTCAATTCAGGCAGAAAAAACTCCACATTTCTAAAATGTTAACGACACTTCTTTGAAATGACCTCAGGTGTCACCTTCAGGTGTTAGCTTCGGTCTTGGTGGAATCAAGTCTGCATTTCTGCTGACACCAATGAAATTCCCTGCACAGATTCGGAATGTGGGTGAACAGAAAAGCTGGCAGGAAACTCTCCATCATAACTTTTCCAACACAGAGCAGGGTATTTAAAAAACAACTTTGCTGTTGTTATTGTGGAGAATGTTAGCCTCAAATATTCCTTCTTTTCTCTTATAAATGGAAGATCAAAAAGCTTTTCAGAGAAATGCTGAAACTTTCCTGCCTTTAGCATATTTTGGTTCAGAAATATATTGGATTTTTTTTTTTAAAAATCTAATTCCAGCCTACTTTGAAGATGTGAACTCAAATGTTGGATATGGTTGATAATAAAAGCACTTCAGATTAGTGCTGTGATAATTACCAGCTGCTACAAATATCAAGTGTCCATATACAATCACATAGGAGTCCTTCTCCCAAATAAAAAGAGGAAAGTATGCCCCTGAGATAAAATTAACCTTGACTCTGTGCAGGGATATTCCGAGGTGTTGTGTAGGTAGTTATTATGAGAAGGTTCTGGGCCATAGCAATCATTATGTTGAAACACTTTCTGAATTTTAATCATGTACTATGTCAGAAGCTTTTCAGACACAGATTTATATTTTTTCAAAGTAATATTCTCTTTATTTTGAAATCATAAACTCTTAATATTCAAAGTGTTGTGGGTTATTTTTTCTCCTTTATCCTAAGCAGATGTTTTCTCTCCTCACTCTTCCTTCCTCTGCTCTTTCCTTACTGGAAGGAATGATGAGTGTGTGCCAAAAGAAAATTGAAAACTATGTGAAAAACACAGAAAAAATGACTGTGTTAGGGAAAAATAAAGTTAATGAAGAACTGTTCTGTTTTGAAACTACTGAATTTAATTTCCAAATTTATTTAAAGTATACCAGATTCTGACCAGTTACTCCAGCTTCTGAACATTTTTGTGTGATTATTTTATGAGATAGGACCTCAAAATAGTTAGAAGGACAAATTCTCATGCTGAGCAGAAGGCAGACCTCCTCCACAGCTGCCTCTAAATCTTGCCTTTCACTTCTGATGGCAAATGCTTTTCTGTACCTCACGGCAGAGGGAGTGTACAAAGTAAGGAGGAACTCTGGATGTGGTAGATAGTCATCCATGTGGTATTTTTTGAGAGGTGGTCCTTTAGTTACCGTTATTGCTGAAAGACGATGGTTTCCTTTTATCTGTGGCTCCAAACTTGTGGCTCCTGCCTACTCCATGTTCTCTCTGAACTTCACTCAGTAGACAAAACCATTGCCTCCAAGGGGGCTGCAGGACTTGACCATAGGATTCGATTAGAGCCTTAATGAATAGCAGTGAAAGAAAAGCAGCACCCAATCAATAATCTGGGGCGTGCAAACATTTATCAGAAAGAATCCAGAATCCTTTGCATTTATTCCTCCACTTCTGACAGTTACATCTGCATCCATCCATTTTCTTCAGTCTGAGAATCATTAGATGCATAAAATATATATGTAAAAAGGAAAGCTCTATGGCTACCTAGCTTAAATGGAGTGTTATTTTAAATGATTTATCATTATTTGTCCTGGATCTACGCTAACACTTTCCCTTTCTTCCTTTTCCATAATTTGAGTGACTTTCCCTTCCAGGCTAGTATGTACCTGCGCTTATTAAATAGCATATCACATTTGCTTCCGTTAAGAATGTGTCTGTGAATATCTTCATAAAACATACAGAGAGCACTAACTACTCAGACCTGTGGGACAAAAATCAAGACAACATCTGAGAATTTTTTTATTTAATTTTTTTTGCCTACAGAGCCTGCTGTGGTTGCTATTTCAGCTGTTCATTAAAGTTATATTGCTTCCTTTATCTCTTGTGCTCATGGAATACAAGCACCTCCATAATGAGCTTAAATTACCACGAGCTAAGAATAGAAAACTCGATTTCAGTTCTTGGGAGGCTGAAGCTGTGGTGGTGCATGGGTAATCAAGCAATATTAGCTGTATAATGGTGCTAGGATCCCAGGGCAGGGCTGCTGGAATGTTTATGGCAGGGAAACACAGTAAATATCTGTTTTCTGGGCTTTCTGGGTTTCTTTCCCCCCTCACTGCTCCTGCCTGCTTATACATTTTGAAATAAACACTGTTGCTCACTCTATATTAATATCCTATATACGTGGTTGGCCAGCCATGTCTGTCTGTGGAGAGTAGGGCCCCTTGTGTTCTCATTTTCTCATTTATACAGCGAAGATACAGAGAAGTCTCGGTCACCTGAGTTATCAGTATCAGAAAAGCACAGAGTAAATTCAAGGAAAATGCCAGAACTTAGACTAAAGAGGCTGTGTGCAAGAAAAACCTCTATTTCCAGGTGTTTTGGGTGCTGTGGGTTTCATTCCATTAAACAGCAAGTGGGAATAAAACCCTTCCTTGCACACCTGATCATTAGCAAAGCACAAGTGAGGGTACTTTGTCCAAAGGGATCAAACTTACTCTCTTATTAATAAGTTTAACAGACATTTTAAGTAGCTTCTGCTCCAGGGTGTCTGTCCCCTTGGACACACAAAACCCTGGAGGCCGATGCTACCAAAAGTAGGTGCAGTGTGTGGTGGTGTGCCCACATCTCCCCAGGTATTAACAAATTGTCATTGGTTTTAGTTTACCGGGATGAACACACTGTGGACAGCATCAGCTCTGGCTCTGACTGAGGGACTCTGCTTCATTTGGATGTGATGTCTCCAGAGGTAATAACACCCCAGACACCTTTCCCTGCCCCAAGAGCACCCACAGGCACAGGTTAAATTTACCAGAGACATAATGGTTCAGGAGCCAAAAGGCAGGATCTTTAACAAGAGGTATCCCGAAACCCACCTGGATTGGGAAGAAACCCACTTTATCATGGCAGTGTCACAGAGTCTTTGGATAGTTTTCATACTGGACTGTAATATATTGGCTTTTCCCCAACTTTCCACCCACTTTCAATCTCTTTCTATAAATTCTCTTTCTAATGACTAAAAAACTCAATCACCATAGCTTGCAAGGGTTCTCTTTAGAAAAACCTGCTCCACCAGAAGTTCTCCACCATCTTATAGGTCCACTATATATTTTGGCTCAGAGATTAACTACTGATTGTATCTCATGTTCAGAAAACAACATACACTTTTTTGACAAGATATTATCCTCAGTTGGAGAATCTAAGTTGATCCAAAAAGGGGCATCTCAGAGTGTCTCACGAGACATTCGTGATAGAGCACAGATCCAGCTGAGGCCTCTCATGCCCTGGGTTAATCAGAGGATCATCTTTTATTTCTGGGGGAATGTTCCTCTTGAAAGCCCCACAGCTGGGAAAATCTAACCCTCTGTTTAACCTACAGGTGATGCTTCTGCCACCTTCTGATGGAAAGTGCCTTTCTTCTGCAGGTTGTCCAGCTATTACCAGGGAGATCAGATAGATCCAAGGCTCTACCTAGGGGCAGTAAAGTTAGTGGACTTTGGCCTCTAATGAGGAGAAGATGCAGTTCAATTGCAATTCATTAGTACATATCATTAGCCAATATCTCCAGGGGTCGTTGTAGATATCATTAGTAGGGGGTCATTAGCAAGTTTAGTCAATATAAGGAAAGCTAGAGCCACTTCTGCAGTGTGGAGAAGGGCAGAGCAGATGATGCTTTATTAGGGGCTAATTCAGGTGAGGCTGGGTCTCTGCCAGAGGCTGTCAGAGCTGAGTCGTGATGATCCAGGAGGGAGTTCTGGTATCTCTGATGATGAAAGATCTGGGGAAATGAAAGGAGGCCTCCTTCCTTTTAGCACTTCACTTACATAACTTTAAAATATAATTATGTGACCAGCTTGAGAATACTAAGGCAGCTATCAGTCTGACCAGTGCATGGATGGGTCTAGCACTGTACTGATCTACACACGAGGTGAGGGCTATTTTGGGAGGTGGCATAAGCTACTAGACTGGTATTTATTATTTGAGGCCTTTCCTCTCCAATGGTCCATGGATGCTGGTACTGCTGTGGCCTCTTCCCTCAATGACCCTTGAAGGGATTCAGTGGCTCTGGTGGTACAGCTCTGGTCAGAGAAGGAATGATGCAGGAGATGCTGCTGAGGGCTGCAGAGGTGATCCTCTAGGTTTCTGGGAGGTGTCTTATCAGGTTGGTGGGACCTCTGCAGGGGCTACGGGGTACAGGGAATACTTTTAGGATGATCTAGGTTGTACCTCTTGAAGAGGAAGCGCTCCCTTGGGTTTGGGTCACCATGATCTCTATTGGGTGGCTTCAATGTGGAAAAAGCAACTGCTTTTACTAATTAACCTGTATTTGTTAATGAACTGCCAAATAGCCGGTGTATCTGGGTAGTCTCTTGGCAACCTTAAAGTTATTCACCTGATTTCTTTTGCTTTCACCTGGGACTGTCTACTGCCAGCTCTCCCTGGGGCTTGAGTGTGCATGGGAGGGCTGTGTCCTGTTCTCATCATGTCTCATTGTCCCCCATTCCTGTCCTCCTGGAAATCCTTAGCAATCGCATTAGGTCTTTGACAGTTTTCCTTAGTAAATTAGTAACTCGTGTCCATGGCAATGATGATCAGTTTGGTCAGTTCTGAAAAGCATCTGTGTTTCAGGCAGGCTGTTTTCCCACTGGAAGTTGCTAATTTGCTGAAGGTTAAATTCATCTGTGGCTTCAGGATCTAAATTAAAAAAGAAATGCTGAAAGTGAGCATTTCACTATGGATAAATGTTTT
The DNA here is from genome assembly GCA_013399095.1 of Psophia crepitans. NCBI lineage: Eukaryota > Metazoa > Chordata > Aves > Gruiformes > Psophiidae > Psophia > Psophia crepitans. The sequence goes on along the minus strand of VWZZ01004884.1, from coordinate 217,325 downwards.
TGCAACAGAAATGCTCCACTTCTCTGTTTTAAAATTACTGTTTTCCCTTTGGTATTTGATCACTAATAAGAGTGAGAGGTAAAAAGGAAAACTCTCCTTACCCTAAAAGAGCTATGTGCAAATGATGTAATTTACTTTTGAAACTTGACATTTATTCTGGTTCTCCTTGCTTTGTTTTTTCTCCCACCTTAAAGCAGAAGAAATATCAAATTCACATCCTCAAAATGATAAAAGTAGTATGTCATCTTCCTTTTCACAGCAACTTTTAGAAGAAAGTAAATGGTCAGTGGTGGTGGTGTTAAACAGCTCTGATGCTGTAGCTTGTACATCTGATGGCAACTGTTTGATAGATTTGCCTCTACTTAAGTACGGCGAAGAGCTCTATTAACACTTGTCATCACAGAATGATTTGGGTTGGAAGGGACCTTAATGATCATCTCGTTCCAACCCCCCTGCCATGGGCAGGGACACCTCCGCTAGAGGGGTCACAGAGGTTTACGTAAGTGCAATAAGCAGCTCACACGTTCAGTAATAGCTCCTGAACTTTTTGAAAGGAGAATGGCAATTTTATAGTTATTATGACTCAATAAAGAGGTAAGAATCACCCAAGGCATATCGTGAAGGTGGTGTAAGTTAACACATCATATCTAAATAAATATCAGTAACAGGATATTAATCAATATACGGGTCTGGGATATTTCTAGTTAAGTGCAGGGGTTCTTTCCACTGCTATAGTATGTCTGTGTTTCACCTGTATTTCAGAGGAAGATGAATGATGTGTTCCCCTTTTCCCAGCAAAATATGCTACTTTATTGAATAAAACACTGAAGTAATGATGAAATTTTGTCAATAATTTTTTTTTCCAAAGGAAAACTCTTTTAAAAATTACTTTCATTTTCATATTCTTTTAGCATTTATGTTCATAACTTGGAAACAAATAAACTGAAAGAACATTTTAAAATGGAGAGTCCTGAAGTCACACTTTCAGTTCCACATTCCTCCTTTTCTCCACATGCAGAGATTCTTCACAAACCTTTGTCTTCAGCCAGCTCCGGTGTTTAACATCCCCAAATTAGGGTTAGTTGACAGGACGTATCTGTTGGGTAGTATTGCTAGTTTCCAGAGAATCTGCCCAAGTTTATACACAGAATCTGCAACACTAAACTCTCCCACATTAATTGTGTGTTTATTTTTTAAAAGGAAGACAGAAAACTTGAGACTCCTTTCACCTAGCTGACTGACAAAAATATGACCATACTGCCTGATACAGCTTTTTCAGGTCAGCTCCCACAGATGACGCAAAAGTGGTGATCAGTTGTCTTTCAACACCTTTTTTTTTTTCTGTTGCCTACAAAGGGTATTTAGATGAAATGCCCAAATTTTAGGTTATGATGAGATAATTAATTAGACTAGAGGTGAAAGAGGGTGATCTCAGACTGAGCCTGCCAATTGATTTCTAAAGCAAAGAAAACAGTATGTGAAGGTTACTGAAGTCTCCCAGCCTCTAGGCCATTCGTTGTTTCCAACAATTTCCTCAATCAATGCTTCACTCAAAAACAAAGCCATTAAAAACTCTAATTTTGTATCTTTTGTATCTGATTGCTCCTTAAAGCAATGCAATTTAAATTATTTCCTTCTACTTTGATTTTTTTTTTAATGTTGAACAAATAATTGCAGCTAGATCATACACAGAGTTCACTGCTTTCTACTTCCTTCAGAGGGGTGCAGAGAGAAATGAGTGTGGTAGACCTTTTCAAATGATTTCTAAATTAAATACAGTAAATTCCTCTGTAATATGACCCATGAGACCCAAAGATCAAAGCCTTACAAGAGATTTATCAAAACCAAGTAATTTTTACATAGAATATATGGTAACATCAGGTAACGTCGTGTTGTTGTTCCACTTATCATGCGAAAGTGATGAAGAGTGGCGCTGCTTTATTTTCTGGATCCTTCACTGGTTTAAGAGGGAGTGATGGCATCAGGAATCAATTTGTTCATTGGTGAGGGGTTTTTGTGGGTGGATTTTTGTTTGGGTGGGGTTTTTTTACGTTCACCCTACACTCTCAGTGCTCTTTCCCCTACAAGCCCGTATGGCTGCCTGTTCCCCGCTTACGAGCATGCGCGTACTTCTGCTCTGATGGTTGAAATCCAAGTCCTCTGCAGTACAAACCTGGGAAAGCTCAGTGAAGTGTGAACGTGATCACTCTGATTAGTGCTGATTAGTTGCAAGCTGGAGTGTGAATGAGCAGTCTGACAGGTACAGCGTTTCGTTATATGTGGCTAAAGAAATTGCACTTGCATGGTGAAGTATTTATGGTCATATTTGTGACTTGCTTCGTTCACATCTGGTCCGTGGCTGCCCTCTGGGAATGGCAGGAGAGAAAACAGGAGGGAAATGTGAAACGGTTCAGCAGAAACCAAAGAACAAAGACAAGATATTTCCTTCCCCTGCAACCCCTAATCTGGACAAGAGAGAGTTTGTGACAACAGGGGACATGAGACCATAGTGACAAAAATATATATATATTGCAAGTGAGTTTATGTTTCAGTTTATTCTTTTCTGTGCCTCTTCTGCCATAAAGCCATCACTATGATAGTCAGATTTTAAGGGTCTCAAGGAGATGATGCGCGGTAAGGAATATGAATTTTTTTATTATTCATTATTATTATTTATTTTTTCCCCATGTCTTGCTACTCTAATTCTTCTGCTGCTTCTCTTTTCCCTAATCCAATTATACCAAAGAAACTACTTAGGAAGAAGTATATGAAAAAGAAGTTGGATGGCAAGTTGTAGACATAATTATTACTTTTATGTTGAAATGATGCCTAGTGGTTCTGGTGCACTATTCCATAGATAAATCTTCTGCTCAGCCATACACTTTCAATCAATCCTAATTGTTTTTTTAGCCCACACAACAATCTAATCTTTGACTGATATCAATTAGTAGATATGAAAATATTGCAAGAACCAACTGTAGCCCAATATAGATACTTACTACATGTAGTCTGCCTGGAAAAGCACATCATACGTGTGTACATAAATGTAAATACTATCTTCCTTTTAGTCTGCTGTTGTATTTCAGCGTAGCCTCTACTCAGGACAGATGCTTTGTGGTAAATCCAGCTCTTTTGAAGATTAGTTCTGGTTATTTACAAAGAAGGCAGAAGTTTGGGGTAGCGGAAAGCTAGAGGAGTCGTGGGGAGGGAGCACGATGAAATGGGTCTGCTCCCTACTGCATCTCTTGGGATCCTGGGGAGTGCCAGGATGGAGGGAGCTGGAAAGGAGGGGAGGGATGCAGCAAAGGGCTGCTGTTTCATGGCAGGATCCCTCACCCCTGCTCTCCTGGATCTCTGACTCCAAGGGCTTGAGTTGGTGTCTGATTCTCCTTCCCTCAACACCCTGCCCTAAGCCAACCTCTCCTCTTTAAAAAGTCTTTTTCCCTGATGCAGGACAAGCCTAGCTCTGCTACAACCTCAGCTGTGACCTCAACAGGTCCTTTGTGGTACAGTGTCATGCCGAGAAACCAGCATGGACATTTGTCATTTTTTAAGGAAGGAACCACAGATATGGTCTGCACAACTAAACATTGTCTTATGGTTGGGGGTGGATTTGGTTCCTTCATTTGTTTGTACAGAGTCATCCTCATGCTGAAACTTGTAATTTAAGCTGAGTCACAGAGCAGCAGTATCTGCCTTGAAAGGGAGAGATGAGAGTAAAGGGACAGTAAATTAATTTCAGCATATGCTGAGCTGCTCAAACAGTTTACAGTGTTTGAAGGCTTGCTGATAGGTTTAACTATCCCCAAACTCAGCTTGTCCTAGTTGTCTTTCTTCTTTCTTCTTTTTTTTTTTTTTCCAAAATTTAGTTTTGTTCCATATCCTGTTTGTGTTGTAAACAAGCCTCGCATGCTTGGTCTCCCTTGTGATATGAAATTCTATGTTTCAGATTTCCAGTCAAGACTGTCATCAAATTAAACATGATGCTGAGATATTCATGCTATGAAGTTCACTGATGCAGGTCAGTGAAGGAAACACACAGGTCGCAGGAGCTATTGGAGACCCATTTGTGGGAAAGAAAAGTGTGTGAGATCAGCAAGGCTGATCTGTTTCCTACTTGGTGACTTCCAAATGCTCCAGCTAATGGCTTTAGATACTGCTAAATCATTTGTTTCTTCACTAAAAACATCTTAACTAGCTATAAACTTGTTTTTATACAATTCCTAGCTGCTTGGTATGGGCAACAAGACCAGTGATGGGGCGGGCTGATGAAGCTCAGTTGTTGGCTATAAAGGTCCAGTGTCTTGACATTTAACTTCAGTTAATTATGGGGTTTATTATCTGTTAACCTTGTTTCATTTTAAGGGACAACCTGGTTGTGTATCAGAGCTAACAGCCACGTAACTTATAAGTAGACAATGGACAAATCTAGCTCATATCAATATTATTGCTATTATTTCTTTGTTCTACAGAAGGACAACAAACACAAAGCATGCTTGTGTTTTCACAGAATGAGAGTTTTCTTATAAAAGAACTCAATTTTTTCCATTCTGAAAGGCTGCAACCTAAATGATGGTCATGAAAAAGAAGGGGAAAAAGATGAGATATAACCACAGCAAATGATAATGTGATGAAATCAATTCTAAAAGTCTTCTTGTGTTTGTTAATTTTGTGTTTGGAACTGCCAGGTGTGCAGCACGAGTGCTGTAACTTCAGCAATGTTTTACTTTCTGGGACACACTGTCATCTCGTATCCAAGTCTGAGCTGATCAAGACCTGAGGCTAAGCATTAGCATTTACTCACTCTCCTGTTGGTAACCTTTTCATACGAAATGATTGGGCTGGAGGGCAGGCAGGAGGTTTCCTCGTCTTTTGCTGGGAAATGCCAGTTTGTCAGAACTGAACTTTTTCGGCAGAAAACTTTTAAGGTCACAAAAGGAGTTTTTTTGCTCAAAAGGTATTTATTTGCCCCGCTTTCCCACTACAGAATAATTGGTGGCCAATTGGTTCCGATGAGACATAACTGTGCGTGCCTCAGATGCCTGTTCTGAGTAAGGCAAAGCCTGGACTTAAACTCAGTTATGCAAGTGTCCAAAGCCTAATTGCTATTGAATTAAGTGCGCAAAACAGATCTCCTGCCAGATAAGTCTTCAGATATTCTAAACTCTCCTAGCTGGCTCTGGGTAACCTCAACACTTTCGGCAAAGTGGATTTCTGAGTTTCCAGCAATCTGTTCTTTCTGTTCTGCGCCTGCACAAAGTGCAGATGTGTACTTCAGAAATTCATAGCTCCTGGAAAAGATTTCCCTGAGGGGTTCAGCTCAGGCTCAGCAGTAAAGGCGAGCTCCTTCCCTGAAAGTTACTTTTAGCTATTCATTGTAGGTGTCATCATTAGAGACTATTTATAATATTCATTTTGTTCTGCTTTCTTATACTGATATCTTAACCTTGCAAAATCCAGCTTCTAGATCACATGACATGAACTATCAGATCACACAAGTGATTAAACTGTCTTATCTTTCAGTGCCTCTTTTCCCATTGTTCCTAGTACACGTCTTAATTCAGATGCGCTGTGCTCTTTACTGGTTGAAACGTTTCCATTTGCTAAAGGAGTCAGCTAAAACGTGCTTGTATCTGCCCATTTTCTGACAATAAGGTTGGTATTTGTTTCTTTTCCTGGTGTAAATTGTTTGGTCTTCAGAAAAGCAACAAAACCTTTCAATGATTTTTTTAAAAAGAAAAAAGTACATGAACAATAATACTATCCTCATGCTGTTGCTACACAAAATACTTCTCATTTCCAGGTTTCTCCCATCTCACAGCGAGTAAAACTGTCTCTTATCTCAGTATATGTACTTGTACATATTGTCTCTTTCTTGGTGGGAAACCTTTAAATTGCTTTTTGAAATGTATTTGCTGTTCGAACAGCTTCTAAATCAGGGCTAGCACCCCTGTTAGGGCTATTTCTGCTCTTTGCACAGGTACTTTGTGTGAAAGGTTAACACAAAATGTCTTTAAATTGTACTCAGTTCCCAGAATTTACTGTGCAAATTTTCTTCATATAGGCAGCTCATCTTTACTTCCTCTCTGATCGACTTGGTGTAAAAAAAAATAACCCCAAAAACTACCACTGCTTCAACGATCTTTGCTCTCAGTTCAAATCCTAACAATACTGACAACAATAAACAGCAAAATGTTTAAATGGTTGAAAGTAAGATATTATTTTTGAAGTTTTCTCTCTATCTGAAATAGACGTTGTATCTGGAATTGTATTTCCAGAGGAGTTAGTTCTGCATGAACTTTTACGTAAACCTGGGGCTCAGTGCGACCTCCTGCAGCCCAGGAAACAATTTGTAAGGACACGTCGGTGAGCTCCTGCTGCAGACCTGGCTGTCGCCCCTGATGTAGCTTAATGGATATCCACCAGGAGTTACCGTGGCTGGGCCCAGATGTGGCCGCTATGCCGCATGAGTGTCTGTGTCTGCCTGTGAGCTTTGAAAGAACATCTGAAACCCCATCCACACAGAGAGGGAAGGAAAAGAATTGTAATATGGTTCTCCTCCAAAATATTTTTTAATCTGAAAATTTAATTGAATCAGCATGTTCATCATTTAGAACTTGTTCTGTAACTGTTTTTTCAACATGCTTTAATAACTGTTTAAAATATAAACCATTGTGTGGTAAAAAAAATAAATTGAACGCATGATTCATTGTAGCATTAAAATGCAAGACACTCAGGTGAAGCCAATAAACATATAACTGAATTAATTAAGTCAAGAAAAATCAATAATAAAAATACAAAGTACCTACATGAAAACCATACCAACGCGGTGCTCCTCCAAAAAGACATTGTCTGGGGAAAGCAGTTTGCTTTATCATCATCCCAACATATATGAAACTGTCCACTAAGGATAAAGGAATTATTTTGTTGGGTCTTTGAAAGGCAGTGTTTTAAAAGGCTGTATAGGTTAATTTTTCCAAAGTTTGTAAAGAAATAGCAAGTTATTGAAACCCTGGCAGTATTTGAAGTAATGGAAGACAGCAGAATTCCCGCATGCAACCTGTGCACCAAAGAGCAAAATAATTAAACTGAGCAATCTGTGTCACTGCTGAGCAACCAGTTACAACTTGAATGCAGTTTTTGGTTAAGCAGCACACACACCAAGGCTTATGGTTTCTTAGTCTGAAGGCTTCCCGGTATTTACCAAGTTTTCTCTGCTGGGGCTCCTGAAACAGCTCATGGCTCCGTGGCCGATTGATGGGGTCTGATCAGCTCTTGAGTACGGTGGCACTAGGAGGGGGACTTGAAAGCAGAAAATATATTAACAGAAGTGAGAATAGGAAGTTATAGAGGCCTGCAAGAAAGGAGAGGTTGTCTAAAGATAATAAGTATGCTTCTGTTCTGTAATACATCTCCTGAGCAAGTAGGCTCTCTCTCTGGAAATCACTTGCCTCAGCAAAAGATGGGCCTAAAACTTGTCGTCTTTGCCTGATACTGAAAATGAAATATAGATTAGGGTTCTGAACCCACTTTTGTGCATTGGGACTATATCCAGGGCTGGCAAACACACACAACAGCCGACCTTTCTACTGCTTTTATGAAGATTGTTGCTGGTGGACTCCTGCCACTAGAAAATAGAGAAGTGGGTTGTAAAAGAGCTTGCTTAGACTTGACAAGTTTGCTGAGCGTTTCTTCCCCAAATTAAAATGAAAGAAGTCAAAGGTAGACTTCAGCTTTCTCAACTGACACATCTTTGGCTTCAGAGTTGAAAATGTTTCAACATCTCTGTGAATTTCAGCAGATATTTGGGTTCACTTTTAATGTGCCTGATGTCAGTACGGTGTAGCTGAAAGCCAAAACTCCCTGCCAAGAAAAAAATGTGTCCAGTATCAATCATCAAGTACTTAGCAGCCTGAGTCCTGTCCGGACCAATGACTTCACTAACTTTATTCCCATATCTGGGTTACTTCTTTTTGATCCCACAAATGGGATGATTGCAAGACATACCCTAAAATATCTAAAGTGATCAAAAATAGTACTACATGGAAACTATCCCTTTAGACGGGTGCATTTTTCCTTGGCTTTACAAGAATGTGCATATTTCTCCATAGTAAAATTCCAACCTGGAACAAATTATGAAGGGACAACTCTCAATGGGCATAAATCAGCATAGCAATGTCAATTTACAAGGATTTGAACTCTTGTGGGTTTTTTCACTCCACCTGAAAATTTACCACTCATGGAAAAATATCCTTCTTACTAGAAACTGTTTTCATACATGCTGTGATCAAGAGGTTGGGGTCATGGGGTTTTTGATTGGGTGAGGGTTTTTTTTCTTCTCTCCTTTCATTGTTATCACACACAAAAAAAAAAAAAAAAAAAGTGATCTTGTAAATAGGTTTACACAGCCTTAAAGAAGAATTACCTGATCTCGGCAAGGATACACGTGAGGCTTTGTTGTTCCATAGTTTCCACTGAGCATGACATGTCTGGAATGCTTTATGATGACTGCATCATCAAAGTACTAGGGGGTAAAAAAATTGGAGATGTCTCTGAGCCTGCGTATTGACTTGCTTTACCATTTTATTGGGTTAGTCATCATTATAAATCAAATTCTAACTCTCATAGTTTGATGATGTTATTAAATTACCTAGGTGCCACCTCTGAGTACTGCCAGTGCTTCATGTCTTGGGTGCTTTGTAATAAAGTGAGAGGGATGTTTTATTTCTAAGGTAAAGTTGGCCCTGGAACAAGACAAGGATTTCCCGAGGTTTTGCAGCTATATCTCGCGATTCAGCCTTGTGCTTGTAGACCGACTCCATGCTGCCTTCTCCAAGCCCTGTGCCTCTTGTTCCTCATCTCTGCATGTTGTGGCATCCCATCAGGGGAAGGAGGAAAAAGAACTTATCTGCCAATGATCAGCACAAAAGTGCTAGGCTACCTTTACAAAACCAAGATTGTTTTCCTCTGAGTGCTGTAAATGAAAGCCCTCACTATTTTGAGGGAGGTGAAAATGCTGTAAAGGCTCCGGTACTGGTGGCAAATTATTGGATGCAGCCAGAGCTGTTCATTTATGTGTCACGAAGTCTGTGCTGCCTAAAGGAAAGTCTCCTTCAGTTTAAATTATAGATAAGCCATACTTTGGGAGCAGGTACTTCTGAATACTTTTTAGATAATCGTAGATGCATTACAGCATAGGAACAGTGCCTTTTTTCAGAAAAGGTGTATTTTTATAAGCATGAAATGCTCAATAAACGTGTTTATATTAGCGTATACATCTGTAGTTTATCCATTTCTAAGTTTGTCTATCCAGACTGCACAAAACTCACCAGCGTTCCTTAAGTCTTTTAAACTGAATCAGATATGGGGAAATAAATGAACTATCTCTTGGTATCGAATCTTTCATAACTCATTATCTAGCACTGAACTCAGTCCTTTGCCGTAACACTGTGTGTAAAAGGTGCCAGCCAGGTGACATTTGGATGAAATTCAGAGCAAATCTCCCATGACAAACAAGCTTCAGAGAATGCCCCTATTAAGAGATTTCCATGGCTGATGAAGGTCTCAATGTAAGTCTTAGAAGAAAGGTAACATCATTCCTACCCTCAAGTGAGAGGTATCAGGCAGGGAAGAAACTGATGACACTGTCATAACAGCTATGACCTGCATGCAGTGAAACAGGGCAACATCTGTGATCTTGGAGGTGAACTTCAGTGAAGGGAAGGTTATGCTGGAGGTGTCAAACACTAACTTTAAACCAGAAGCAGCCACTGAAGTTTTTGAGCTCAAAACTTCTTCTGCAGATGATGCCAAGACTTGCTGCAGACGCAGAGTTCAGAAATGGGGAAGATTCTTTTTTTTTTTTCATTCAAGCAGACTTATCTTTTATGCTGTCTATGGAAAAAGAAGAAAAGGACCATGATTACTGTGGACTGCTAATGAATTTTTGAATTAAAATTTCCAGTAGTTGTTATTGTTCTCATAAATCTTACCTGTAAGAAACATTGCTTGGAGCCAAATTGTTTCAAAATTTCTAATTCACCCTTTTTATTAGGAGAAGCCTAGACTTTTAGTCAGGTCCCATGTCAGTGTGACTCAGTGTAGCTCTGTTCAAGCTAAAGGTATCATGTGAATTCATACATGCTGAGAAGTTTGGAAGTCATGGAACAACTTCTCTGTTGGCTCTTCTAGAAACTCCTCTTCCTCCATCCACCCATCCATCCATCCATCCATCCAAGACAGTGTGTGAGTATGTGTGGGGAAAGAAAGGAAAATACAGACATTTCTCTTGACTTGAATAGTGCATCTTCTATTTTTAGACCTCCAAAGGTGCATGTTTTGTGAACAGAGATTTTTGTTAGGTGTAATTAAATTAATTTGCAAGGAAGTTACTAATTTCATTGAAAGCTAGAGCTCCTCCCAATGCATGATTCATCATAACTCCACCTCAGCCCTGGCCCGCAGGGATAACTAACTCCTTTGGTGAGAAGATAATTTTATTTTAATTCTCATGCAATCATTGGACAACTTCAAGACAAATGCTAGCTATCAATCTTTATGAGTGAATTATTGTTCTCACTAGTAGGGTGTGGTGGAGTAAAGGATGTCATATTTTAGGACCTATAAAGCTTTTTGGATATAATTTTGTATGTAAGCCATAATAAACATAAAAATCATACTTTATGATTTACATGAAAAATACATTAAGACAACCAAAATTAAAGACTTTGAATATCATGGGAGATTTTTTTTTGGTAAAGGACATAAAGATTTATTTTTCCCAGCAATTCTATTCAAATTAATAACAGGGCTTTTTTTTCTGTAACTATTTTCCTGTATTTGGTCCCTCCACTCCTATATGCCTAGAAGCAATCATGAAAAAAAGACCAGTTTTCGTTATTTGCATCTGGTGGTGTATCAGAGATAGCTGAGCTTCAGAGATACTGGAGAAATCAGGGGAGTGACAACTGCAATAGAAATGAAGGACCGGACTTGGAAGGGCTCTTCAGGCTGACTACGTATTGCGTTGCAAAGTCCGCACATTACTGTCAGCATACTTGGTGGATTTTGCTAGCATATAAAATGTACTAGACACTCCTAATAATGATAATTATAGTTCTAATCTTGCCAGTGATTTACCTAGGCAGACATGCACACCCATGTGGAGCTCCATAAATTTTAATAGGGCTCCATGTGGGTTTGGAGGAAGAAGTGCGGGGTTGGCACAGGTAACTGTTGTGTGACCCTCATTCTGAGTGGAAATGGGGTGCTCAGAAATGTACCATTGAGAGTGCTAGGTGCATGAGTGCGTACATGGTTCTGGAGCGCCTTACTTTGAACGGTGTTATTGCATTTGGGAAAAGTATTTGGGGATAAATTAATTCTGGTTTAATGCTAGTTGGCTGTGGTTTAGTTTCTCATTTCTTCAAAAACTGAGGATGAGAGTCAGTACATTTTTCTTGGTTATTTATTCTGGACATTTGAGACTGGTCATCTGTATTTGGCTTCCAATTCTTCTTAATTTTGCTTGGGATTTTTTGAAGTGTGACAAAGAACAAGGGCATCTCACGTAGGGACTGCATTTATATCTTGTAACGAAGTATTGGGTATGGGAAACATATTCTCATCCCTTTGATTCTGGATTCCCAGAGATAGCTCTTGGTTACGTAAATCTTAGTGCAGAACTCAGACAATATATTCGTATAACGATTGTTTGAGTCTTCTCTAATTTTTCAGAGTTTCTTGCTGGCTTTCAGAATACCAAAGTTCTTACGATTTTGTTTCTGAATTGTAGACGGGTTTTGGACTGTGACATTGCTGAATTTTAATATAGAAATGTCTTCAGGTGTGATTTTTGGAGATCTTCTCCATTTTTAATTGATGTAAAGCAATAAAAGTAGATCTTGTTTCCCTTACTCATATTGATCATTCATTTATAAAAATTATTGGCGAATTATTCTTTTAATTGCATAATTGCAACAAATCATATCAAAATAAGTGAATAACTTCCAAGTATGTACTTTGGTTGTCTTCTGAACTACTGCTTCTGAATAAGAGATCTCATTTCTTAGTAGAAAATCATAGAAAAATATTTTTAATTGAAAATTTAGACTGGTTGTCTTTCAAAACATATAAACCACAAACGATGCTATGCATGAAATGATGCTGAAATTCATTTTGCTGTTAATCGTATCTGGAAGTGTACTATCTGGGAAACACAGTGTTTCCTGCTTCTGGTACCTTATACAGCTAACAAATGCCATGATCATCTTGTATTAATATTAGGGTAAATTAAAGAGAAATGAGAAAGCCAAAGCTTGTTTTCTCACAACTTTTTTTTGGATAATTCATAAACATAAGACTTTTTTTTTTTACATGCCTGATTCTAGTATGGAGGTAGTACTGGGTGTTTCTTGATTCTCAGCTTGTTAAAGCATGGAGACTGCAGAATTACTGACTTCCTAGTCTGCTAGGCTCTGATGTAATTCATTGTTCGGCTCAACCAATTTATATTTTATTTCTTTTAACAACGAGGAATCACGTCAAAGGGATTCAAGCTGTTTGCCTCGAAGCTTACAGACTACAAACTTAATATTTCTGAAAATAGTGGTCTTGCACTTCATTTCCCATTCATGTTGTAAATGTACTGAAGTAGGTAGGATCAGGCAAGGGGGTGGTTTTGTAATTTAAACTCTGCAGTTGGGAGGCATTATTGCCTCGCGGTCTGTGTAAGAGTCCGGGCCATGAAAGTTGTGGCTTTAAGCCCCATTTGTTAGTCTGCTCTTCCTTTTCTAACTCTTACAATAGCGGTGGTTTGAAGACCAGACTTCAGCACCCAGGAGTGCTAGGATTTATTATAAGCTATCACAAAGCCTTTTTGGGGATGTCAGGTAGCACATACATGCTAAATGCTGGCAATTCTGTTGAAAAAAAAATAAAAGCCAGGAAATTATTTTGGTTATTTCCCAAACTGTTTTATTCAAAAGAATTAATACTACTCTCTCTGTTTCCCAAAATGACCTTTTTAATGAAATATTTCCTGGTATATAAATAGTTTCCTTCAAAGATGGAAACAGAATCTTTGGAAGCATCCACTATCCCTCACCTAGAAAATTAATGGACCCCTAGAAGCTGCTGATGTTTCTTGAGTGTAATGAGTGTGGTTTAGCTATGATTTTCTTCTGCAGCTCTGTACTATGTACCATTGCTGCTGAATTGTATGTGTGTGGATGGGCCAGAAAGTCACAGTATCTCAGCAAACCAGACAGACGTTTTTATGAGCTTAAGAACCAATGAATCCTGCTTTCCTATGAATTTAGGGTTGCCACCTTTGTTCTGGATTTTTCCTTACAATTGGACATTTCTGAGATTTCTCTTTCCTAGGAACCATCAAAAACACTTGCTTCAATTTTTCCATGAGTTGGGTAACATAAGCATCTCTGCCCTCTATGGAGTGATTTATTCTAATGAAATCTGTAGGAACCTGATCAGGAAGTTTGGGATTACTGTGCCTTTGTCATATACATTCATAAGTGGTCATTGGGTTCAAAATTACAAGTAGGGGTAAAGACACATAGATGATCCGGTCACATAAAACTCACTTCTTTAGTAAATCAAGATAAAAATATCCAGGAAGATAGAAGAAATACTATATGAGTTTTTTGACCCTTTTATCCCTCTAAAGAGTATTTTCTCCTACATTTGACCCCTTTGACTGCGGAAGGGCTGTTTCAGCTCTGTGCTGGGGCTCCGAGCATGCATATCTATCGGAAAGTAGCTCCAAAGAATCCAAGCATTCTTTTTGGTTTACAAAATGTAATTTGATTGCTTTTGTTGTTGCTTAATTAAGAAAACGTTTTGATAAAATGGAACCACAAAGGTAGGAATGAATACTGTGAAAAATTCGAGGCAGATCTCAAACATGTGCAACTAAGCGCTCTTCATAATTCATATTAAACTCTCTGCAATTTTTTAAAAAGAAAAGTAATGTTTCAGAAGTACTAAGCATTATGCTTAAACCACAGATTCTGTAAAAAATGAACTGCATAAGCTATTAGCAACTGTATGCGTCATAAACACCTTAGGCAAGAAAATCAGATCCTAATGCCAAATGCAGCTCAGCTCCATCAGTCTACATGGAGCTACACTTCTGCAATTTTATAAGATAAATGTCTGTGCTGTTTTATATGATGAAACTACAGCTTGGGTGAATCCTCTTATTTTTCACCAGTGATTTAATAAAGGCAAGCTCAATATAAATATTGAAAGGCTGCTAGTATTGAAAATACTCTTTTCCCTAGTAGCTGAAATATGTGAGAGCTTTGTCTTCTCATATTGATTCTTAAAAAAAAAAAGTTAAGATTTGTCTATACAGGAAGTGGGTATATTTACTAACTAGTGGGCTCTAAACGCTTTCTATAACACACTGTACTTTATGTTGCATTTTCAGAGCAAAGGTTTATGGAGCTATGTTTTATCCCAGCTACTGGGAACTTCAAAACCCATTTTAATCTCAGCTGAAACAGCTAGTGAATGCTTGCCTCCTGCCACTTGGTACAGATTACAGAGTAAAAGAGTAGAAATGTTGCAAAGTATATTCCCCTGCACCTATTTCTTTGACACACATCACTGTGGTAACACAATAAAAGAGCTGCATTTAATTATTTTTCCAGAACTCATAAGTTTAAAAGAGATAGGGTATTTATGAGCCCCATTTGTGCTCTCTAATCCACAAGATGCCAAATGATACAGAACATAAAACATTATCTATTGGAAGTGACCCATCGTGCCTCTGAAAATGTTTGTCTTGTTCTGCATCTCTCTCCAAATAAAATACTGAGCATTAATTTAATCATTAAAAGAATAATGAAAATAAGGAGCGATGAAAAGGTAATCAAGGTAGACAATGAACAGTCACAGAAGTGTCATTTTTAAAACAGTTTGAAACATCTTCTGCGCTGCTCTGCTGTGTTCGTGGCATAAACCTACTTTAATTATTTCCTGTTCAGGCTTTCCTCTGTTTCCTTGGTTTTAGGAGGAGTTTACCTAGCAAAAACCAAGGCTGCTCATTTCCTCAGTGGATTAACTGGGCAATGATGAAACAGAAGCTTCTGTCTGCTTCATTCTTTACACAACCTGGTGTTAAAGAGTGACCTTTCACCCTCAGAGATTTTAAGGATTAAGGATGCTTTTAAGTCTCGGTCTGGTTACTAATCCACCACTTTCACTTGATGTTAAATAAGCACTTCCTGATTTACCCTTTAAATCCTGTAAACATAATAAAACAGAGTTTAACCTTTACCTTAGGATTTTACCACTATCTTATGCTCTGTCAAATAAACCTTTATAAGAAGCAGGGAAGAGAAAACTAATAAGCCCTAGCCTGATTTTTTTTTCTTTTTCTTTTTCTTTTTTTTTTTTACCTTGGGATATGTAACAAAACATTACAATATTTTTAATATATTCAGGTCAAACAGTTGTTAGGGTGCATTGGGGTCCTTATACTCTGCAAATAATGGAATTTTTAAAAAGCATTTATAAGCTATTTGAGATAATGAAATAGATGTTTCTTCTGCATTCAGACTGCTGTGAGCAAACGATACTGGAAGGAGTTGAAATGGAAAAATATTGAGAGAGATTTCATAATCCAAGGCTTTGCAACTTTCAAGAATATCATTTAGCCTCCAGCCATTGCTTTGTAAAGTCAGGCTCCCATCTGGTGTAAATTGTATGTAAACTCCATTTGCAATTCAGAGACTATCTTGACTTACACCAGCGATGGATTTGACCCGACAGAATTTTATTTTTGCTGTGTTTTTCTCTTTAGGAAAATATGTGCTGAGAAAATACTCATTCATAGCTATTTCCAGTGGCTGTATTTAATAGTACAAAGTTATCACTACTCTCTGCCAGAATATTCTGTCCATATGCCAGCTTCAAAGGGTGTCTCCTTATCATTTATTTATATAAATCACTTCTTACCTGTATAAGAAACTTCAGTGCAATGCTCCCAACCTGGATTCTGGTCTGGGGACCAAGGAGGTGGTGGGAGCAGCTGGGAGCCCCTGTCTGCCCAACAGCAGCTCCAAGGGCTGAAAACTGGGGACAACGGTACCCAGAAAAACGGTGCTGGAAATGCCTCCTTTAAATCATTACAGCCACCACACATCAAGTATTTCTAATAAGGTTTGTTTTCAGCAAACATCCAAAATACCTCATTTCAAAAATTCTGAATTCTGTCACCTTAGAGAGTTTCTGGTTTTATATCTCGTAGTTGATAGCAGTAAGTAGAGAAAAATTATCCTATGATAAGAAGTTAATTCCCTCTTCTGAGGCCCTAAATCATGGACCTTATTAACAAAGGAATACAGTTATCTATCTGAATGGGGACCTTGCTTGGCTTTTGATATCTTTTTGGGAATATTTATTTTAATTAAATTGAATATCTGCCTTGTATCTTGCAAATATCTGATTGTCTCTGCATCAGCTATTGCCTAAGAGGAAATATAGACGAAGTAATAACTTATACATGCATGATTTTCTTACTATGATCAACAATCCCTTTGTCTTCTGCCTTAATAATGCAAAATATCCTGTTTCCTCCATGTTTGCTGATGCTGCTCAGAGTGGTGCAAATGATTCAAGTGCGACTGCACCTCAGTAAGTCTGAGGGACCTGATACCTGAGCTGGAGAGAAGCTCTTGTCAAAACAAATTCTGATGTTTTAAAGGCTCTGAATAATGTTAGAATGCAATGCTAGGGCAGCCACCTTCCCTGGGGTCTGCTGGGGATAAGTAGATGGTAGTTGGAGTTCATTAGTGTTTTAGGTCATGAAGCAAAGATTATTTGCCAGCTTCTTGGAAAATTATTGAGTTTATTGGGTAGGGCTGCTTTTGAGAGTTTTATGGTTCCCAGAATGGCCTGCTGTCTTAAGAGACATTTATAATATTGGACCTTTTTCTACAGCCTGTTTGGGGGTAAAATTCCTGTTAAAGGCAGTGTATGCAAACAAGATATAGGACAAAGGAGAAAAATTTAAGCAAAGGAAATTTGATTTCTGGTGTCACTGAAACTTGGAAAAGATGATGGACAGGAGAAATGCTTTTGTTTTGCAGGTTTTCCATCCACCACAGACACTGGCAATGCCTTGTTCATGTGTCTTGTGCCAAAGGGCTCCTGTGAGGCACTGCCAGCGTGTATAAAACCAGCATGAAAATAAGACAGAACATCTTAAAAACAGATCAGCCTTCCCTTTTAAATAGCCTCCCACAGATGCTGAAGACCTGAGCGGTTCACAGCAATGTGAATAACATTCCTTTCCATTAAGCAGAATTTGACCAAATTGAGCAAGAGCAAACCAGCCTTTGGCACAGTTCCTTGAGTTTTATGGGATTAAACCTGTGAAGAATTCGGTCTATTTGGTAAATATAGGTGGTTGTCTTACTACACGACTTGAGTAAGTGTAAGAAATCATCCACCTTTACTCACCTATAGGACATGCAGCCATTAATGAGGGATTCTACATGCAGAGATCAAATGGAACTGAGTGAGAAGGGCTGAAATAATCTGTACTGAGTCAGTGACAAGAAGCTTAACTTCAATTAGGTTGAGAGCTGGCCAGACTTCTAGCCTCACACATGACAAATCTGGTGGCAGAAAGCAGCAGAGAGTGGCGTTGCACTTTGTGATGCACGTGTCTACGCTGAACTGACTCCGCAGGGTGTTTGTGAGATCTTCCTTCTACATGTCAAGGCATCTCTTTGCTCAGACCCTGACTGTCTGAGTCAGCACTGCCTCGTGGTTATGGTCACTGTCTGTGGGCATGCTGGTGAAAGTGGGGTATTTTGCTCTTTGGTAGTTAACCGGCTCTTCCAGACAAGCAATGCTGATATCTTTTGTTTTGTTTTTAAATCAAAACCCTTTCCCAGGAGGAGACTTGGAAATCCTGACAAGGTAGTGTTGCTCCACATAGCATGAAAGGAAGCCACCACACCTTTTTTTGAAAGCCTTAAAAACACCTTTTCTTTACTTAAAAATATCTGACAACATAGAACAGGTGTGGTCTGCATTCTACTGGGAAATGAACCACCTTCACATCAAACTACAATTATTGACGGTGGTCTTCAGCATGAATGCTAATTTGGGCTTCTGGTCCTATATGAAAAGAAATTTGAATTATTTCTTCCCTTCTACAGAGAGCTGACACTTCCTTTCCAGGTCCTTCATCTGATTTCAAAAAGGCTTTGTTCAGGACACCGATAAGCTTTGTGTGACACATGCTATTGCCCCATACTCTGCAGTATCTGCGAGTAATGGAAACACATAACACTTAAAAAGCAGTGAATGGACTTAGGGTGTTGAACTGAAGAGGTGTTTTGGTAGTATTTTTCCTTCTTCTTTCTCTTACTACATCTTTCTTTTCTTGTGCGATTGCTTTTGCTTTTCTTAATGTTTCAGAAACAGTTTATATGTGACCCTATTTTTCATTATTGTCATTACTTGCTCAACTCTTGAATGACAATTATTTTAAAATAGTTTTTTTCTGGATTCTGGAATAATATAGGAGAGCTCACACCTGTATCTGTAACGAATTATTTGCTAATGCTTTTTATGACAATTAAAGTTCCCTACTTCTTGGGTTTTTGCTATAATTAATAATAGCTAGAGTTTTCACTGTAACTTTTAGTGAATTATACAAGGAGCTGTTTTAATTCCTGTCTTCATGTTGAGAAGCTGGGTCACTGGAGGGTGAGGTGATTTGCCTGAGGTCAGCCAGTAGACAGACCAGCAGTGGACAGCAGTGAAACACTGACCCCTTTGTCCAGTTCTCTGTTAATGAAGACACATTGCCTCAATTAACTGATCATAATCACACCTGACTCCTCTATTCAGCTGATGAGCTCCTGCTGTAGCACCTACAATTCCTGTTTTGTTGCTGAGGTTTCCTGCAGGAGAAGGCAGCCAAAGAAGGGTCTGGAGAACAGGATCTGAGGGATTCCCCAAAAGGGGCACTGAAGGCAAGACTAAAGAACCTGGAAGAGAGCAGGGAAGAGTAGTCACAGTGGCCCACTCAGCCAGTCAGCTGTGGCCATCTCTTGAACCTGATTTGAGACACTAATGGGGAAGGGACTGAGGATGGAGGATAGTGTTCTGCTTCTGGGCTTGAGGGGATACCAGAAGCTCACTCGGGGCCAGGTGGACTGGGCTCATCTGGGAGAGACCATCTCCTACACAAATGCAGAGTGCCCAAGCTATAATCTCCTCTGTGCTACCAACATTGACCATTTTCAGCACATTTAGTGAGTTTGTAAATAAAAGGAAGATGAAGCAATGGCTGAAAAAGCACATTCTGCATTTGCCTGCAACTCTGCAGTAGAGTAACGCGGAGTCAAACATTTTTCCAGTATGCAAAGTATGTGACTGTGTCAGATATATGCCAGAAAAGATCTTAATCAAAGGAGTTACACAGCTTTCACTTAGTTCCCACTCATTTGGTATTCCAACCAGTCACTATTGACATTGAAATCGGCAATAGGCCCGATGATCTTCTCACACCACAATTTCCACAGTTATGCTCAATTTACTTCCAAATAAACAGTAGAGAAAGCTCAGAGTTTGTAGAAAATCAAGGAAAAGTTTTCCTTTCAACTGGAATTGACCTCCTCAGCCAACAACAACAGAAAGAAAGAAATCGTGAACATGATACGTTTAAATTTTGTAATATATTGGCCTGACACATGTAGTATTGTACTGCATTACTTAGCATCTCTTAAACAAAACAAAATCTTTTATTGAGCAGTTACCATTCAGACAGGTTATGGCATTTGTAGAGTAATTAGCAGCTGTAAAATATGACTAACGAAATCATTACTTTTAACTAAAAAAATAGGCGCCTACATTCTTATGTATAAAACATTTTTTATAAGCTGTGCATGACCAGGGAATATTTTATGACAAAGCTTAAGACAGAGAAAATACTAATCAGGATTTTAAATGTCTGTAGTTATAGTCCTGTAAATGTTCTTGAAAATGAAATGAATAGCTTCCAGAGAGATGCATACCCAGAGAGGTGATGCAATGGTGCCAGTGGGAAGGAACAGGCTGATGGGAGAGCTACTGGGAGGCCGCAGGTGCCGTGCAAGTCATCTAACGTGCAGGAGAGAGACTGGGCCTCTACTAAGGCCCTCTTTGGTCTGATACTGCTTTGGGTCAAGGACAATGGCTCCAAGTGCTGCAAAAAGGGGGGGAAATGACATTCAGCTTTACCTTGATGTAAAATAAGTACCAGTTAAATAAGACTAAGCTTTTTAAATAGAATTAAAGGATTCTTCTCAATGAGAGTGCACTACTGATTTTGCTAGCACCTTTCCAACTTCAAGAGCGCAGTGGTTCAGTGTCTAGGAGGAGCTTTTTCCCAAGGATCGCTCACTGTGCTTCTTAACGAAGCACTCTGGATTGCTCACCTGGCTTCCCTTTAAATTTACACATCTTAAAAATGACTTCAGCGCCAACCCACTGGAGTTGATCTAGGTTCCCTCAAGTCTCATGAAACTTAGCTCATGTTCATCAAGAGCTTCTCTGAGTTGCAAGTCAGTGAGGTGTGAAATGCTTGTGGTTTGATGATTCACAGAACTCTCACCGTGAGCCTTAATTAATCAATCTTTGCAAGGAATTTGAAATCCTTAGATGAAAGGCTCTGTAACTGCAAAACACTGTTATTACAATGGCCACCACTTGTATTCATGGGGACCTCACTTTTCCCATTCTTTTTTGTACCATCGCAATAGCTTCCCTTTTATGTTGAAAGAGGAAGAGCTGTGTAAACATGTTCACCAGCAAACATTTCTCATGCTAGTGGTTTTAAAGAAACCATACTTGAAAAGCAACACAACTTTCCTTACAGCCATATCACCCCAAGCTGTGATCTTGTCAGGCTGCAGACATTAAACAAGGCTGGGCTGGGTCAACACTAAGGTGGGAAAACAGGCAATGATGCTAATGGTTAAGAAAATAAAGCCATCTGAATCCAGATTTCTCCACTGTGGTGCCCTCACAGAGCATTGGGAGCCCATGAACTATCCTCATGTACCACTGCAGCACGAACTGAAGCAAAAAACTGCTCAGTGTGAGTAAAGAATCTTTTAATTTGCACAGTACAATTACTGATTTAGCATACCACCAAAGTGCACAATACAGTTTCACTGAAGGCAAAGAAATCTACCTCACAGAGTGTACAATCTGCATCCTAGGTGTGGGTGTGTCAGTGGATGTGGCTGAAGAACAGGAGGAAAGGGAGGTATATGAGGAATTATGTTAGAGTTGTGTTCTGTTTGTGTTACATGTGGTTTTCATTTTCCCACACATAAGGTACTTTCCTTGGCTTGCATGTTCACAGCTCTCAGTTTCACAGGTAGATCCATTTCTCCTAGTACTTGGACCAAACTGGTTTTCAATCATCACGTGCATTCCTATTCAAGAGGGAATAATGTGGAGAAAATAACTTACACAAGTACTTAGAATTCTGCACTGGAATTTGAGTTTCCAGGTTCGTCTTTCACTTTTTGGTATAGAAATATTGTATTCATGTTACAGATTAGATATTAAGGGAAAGAGATTGCGAGATGATTGACTCATGTACCAACAAGGTTGTCATATCTAGTAGATTAAGTCTCTGAAGTGCAGAAGTTTTTCTTACGTTGTTTGCAGAACTATGTAGGACAATTATGGGTGGAATTTGAAGTTGGTATTGTCTTAGTGTTACAGAAATAACCATGTTTTCTGCCCAGATAGCCAGTGTACAAAGATAATAACAGAACAAAGAGTTTAGGGTATGTTGAGCTGCTCAATTCCCAAACCTGTTGGAATTTGAGGCTGGTTTTGGAGCTGATACTCAAACCCAGGTTATAAGGCTTGTCCTTTACAATCTGTATTTAAAAGTAGCTTGTGAACATCATGAAATCTGGGTCCTGTAGGTGGCAAATGGAGACTAGTGATCATGTTAAAAAGGCAAACATTAAGTGGGCAGGAGAAGGATGGTGCTTACTGCAATTCCCTACATGCCAATTGAAGAACTAGTTCAAGGACATGCTATTGCGCTCGGTGTTCAAAACGAATATTCCAAAATCTGTTGCAAGATATCACAAAGAAAGGTCACTATATAGATCTTAGAGTAGGTGTGAACCTCTGTCTTCAGCAGTATACCCATGTAAAGTAAGTCTTGCCTATACAATACTCAAACATAATAATCTTACTTTTCGAATGATGCTATCTTCTGATCTTTCCAACTTGGCTTCTGCCCCATCTACGTTTATCATTCACTTTTGATGATGTCTGGAAGGTTTTTGTAAACACAATTTTTGCATATCATACGTGATCTAAGATCAGCTTAGTTTAGTTTAAGTTAGAGTTTGGTATTTAGGATACCTGTGTAACTGGTTGTGCATAAACTGCTCATCTAATCTGGTAATGTGTGTCTAAAACATCAGATGCAGTAAGAGAAATGCTTCTTGGCTTATGCCAGAGCACAGGAAGAAGGACCACCCATGTTACTTCCATATCGAGGCAGTGAAGACCTTGGAAAGTCCCAAACCACAGTTGTTCCAATTTCAATGGTCTTTACCCAATGATCAGGTCATGTCCTAGTTCCTTGACAGCTCACATTTGTATCCCACTAATAGAAAAGAAAACCAGAGGAAAAAACAATTTGTATCTCGAGAACTTCACTATACGGAAATTACTGTCTGTTGTTTCCATGCCTGTAAATTCCATCCACTGGCTTAAAGAACTTCAGTGCCTTAGAAAAAAAGGGAAAATAAAGCCTTGTCTGAGAGAGCATCCAGGTTCAAGGTGGTTTGTGGAGGAACAAGCCTGAGCATGGAGCTACGGCAGCCTCGCCCCTGTTGGGTTGCCGAATTCAACAACCCCTAACACAACCAACCTTACTTAGGCTTTACTGCATGTGCTGTTTATGAAGAAAGTAGTAGAACTATATGTTTTTTAAAAATAGACATTTCTCACACCCACAGAGTTGCCTGGATTTTCATGGTAGTGCAAGAGATAACTTGAGATAGGAACTTCAGGACAGAAAAGTATAGTTTTGAAATGAAGGAAAAATAGATTTGAAACATCCAGTGTACAAACTTGTGTGATCCAACAAAAACTTTTGATTTCCTTTAAAAATCTGTGATTCTCATCATTATCACTGATAAGGCCACTACCAATACCTTGCACAGATCCAAGACTTTCTTGAAGTAATATTCATGAAATGATTTTAGTTGTGTGTTTCTTGTGCATTTAATCTCCCTTCTGCATTGGCTGCATTTTTATCAATCAGTTAATTTGGATCGGTAATATTTATTTTAACACTCGATACTTGTTTTTGAAAGAGTAGTTGTACTTATTTTTACATTGAATTACAATGGCATTGCAATGTCTGAACAGTGCACTTACTAAGACTTCCTGAATGCGACAGAAGAGACATCAGGGTAGTATCTCTCATAACTTTTACCTCCATCTAGTGCATTAGTGAATTATTACCTTACTTTTGCAAAGTTCAGTAAAAAATTAAACTTGATTAATTTAATTAAACAACATTGTCCCAAGGCCAAGTAGCTCAAATGTTCGTTTTTTATTAAACAGTAGTTTCATTCACACTTTCAAATTACATTTTGTTCAAAGGTCTCATGAAAAGAAATTTCTTTTTTTTTTTTTCCCTGTCCTTCTAAAATAAATGTTGAGAGGATTCAGCCTTTAAAGAGCTCATAGAATTCGAAACAGAAATAATCCAAGAGGTTTTCCATGGTGATAGGAATATGGTCCAGGCTACACTTTAAAGAAACGGCATAAAAGCAAATGTTAGAGAAGTTAGATTAATAAGCAATCATTTTCGCTGACAATAAAATCAAGTGGAATAGGCTAGACCTGAGCGGAATGCATAACTCATTGCTTTAAAAATGGTTTGGGGCAAGCAGCATTTGGTCAGGTGTGCACAGGACCCACACTTTAGTTTTGGGTCAGCCTCTTAAAAAATGAAATTAATTATTGTTTGGAAGGGGAATAGAGTGTGTTATTCTGTTTGGAAATGGAGGCTGTACAGCAAAATACATTGAACAGATGCAAATGCTTTAGAGGTGGAAAGCAAGAGCCTGTGAAACCACAAAGCTTCTATGATGAAAGAAAAATGGTGGGTTTTCCCTTCTGAGTTTTGTTTAGTTGCATGAATTGACACACAAATATTTTTATGACTGCATTTATTCTGCATAACAATATGAATGAGCCACTGAATAATAACAAAGTCCCTTGTGACTGCAGAAGAAGGGTGATTAAATTATAATCACATTGGATTAATTAATCTATAATATTTGTTCTTTATATGAAAGAGGAAAATCAGCCTTCAACATAAAGGTTATGTACTCATGAGGTCTGTGTCTTAATAAAGAAAAGGCTTTGGGAAAAAGCTTGACAAGCCCCCCAGATATGATATGTTGTAAACGTAGACAGAAGGTTATTACTGATATAAAATACATTCAATGTAATTATCAGCCACAACAAATAATCAGAGAGATGATAATGAATAATTAACATTTTTATTTTTCTGTAGTAATGTGTCTAATAGATAAGTGCACAACATTGAATTAATTTATTACGCTATAGCATTTTAGTAATGAAAACTGTATCATCAAAATATCTCTTCAGTGGTAGTGCAAGATATCAGCTTAAATAACTGATAAGGCTTATTCCTTTGTTTTCCCCACCCAATTGTGCTGAAGATGCCCTGAAAGCAAGCAACTAGCAAAAGGAACTATACTAATCTTGAAAGAAAATCGTAATATATATATAAAACTTATCACCTGATTCTGTAGTCCAAGTAAATTTAAAAATGCAAGTTATTTACAAAGAGGACGATTAATGTATTACATTAAATTTACAGACATTTTGTTTTAATTTAATTTTTGTTTGGTTTATTACTAAAAAATTCTTTAATGCTTTTCAAATAAAAAAGCAGTTGCAACTTATAAGGAGTCAATTACTGTGTCAAAATCATCTGTGTTCTGAATGAGAGAGAAAACATGCCCAAGAGATAATGTACATGCAGATTTTAATTACTTAAAACCAACCATTTATATATTGGAAGGATATACTTAAAGTTTTAAAGACTGACCCATATACCTCATTTTATACAGAGTGGTTTTATACACATTACTTTTAAATAATAATAAATATTGTTTATTTTTAATGGATTTTTTTTTTAACCTGTGGGAGGAAAAAAAAAACATTAATTTTATCATATTGTGTAGAAGAAAGTAATCTGCACAAGTGTCATTTCTGAAACCCTGGAGCACAGCCTGTGCTTTTGAAGCTCGGAGTGTGATTATTTTTTTGAACTTTCTAATAAAGCCTGAACTGTAATCAGACACCTAAAAGCCCTTGGACCTCAGCTTAGTTCAGTCTCATAGTCTGCAGTTTAGGCTTATCTCTAGTTAATACTACTGATTAATTATGGTGTGTTTTACAGAGTATTGCCCGTGCTGATAATATTCTAAGTAAATTTTTTTCTGTGTTTCAAAACAATGGGTTTCTTTCTTCTGCAGGTACTTGGGGACCACAGGTAGAGGAAGGCAGTCTGTTCCCTGAGAGTGTAGAGTATAAATGGTAAGTGAAGCAAAACCAGAGGAAGATTGGGAGAGTATCTTGTGATTGGAAAGTCTTGTTTTGATATGGTGCGTAGGCTTGGAGACGCATCAGTCTGGTTAATCCTGTGTGCTGTAAATTACACTCATGGTCCTCACCAAGACCAGCAGTTGCACTTTTTCAGGATACTGTAGAGGCAAAAATACATTGCAAATCATCTGCTGCAGAGTCAGGATCACCAACACACGGACCTGCTTCTGGGATTGTAAAGGGCACGCTGGTTTAGATGTGTCTGAAAACCAACACCTTAGTGGTCATGTTCTTGCTCAAAAAAGCCCTGCACAGTGGACATAAGTGCAGAAAGCTTTTATTTCCATCTACGTAAGCAAGAATTCCCGTCAGAGATGAGTTTCAGCTGGAATGCTGACTTCCTTTGGTGTGACATCAGAATGATGCCAGGCATTCACGACCCAAGGATTCACTTTAATCCACACTGCCAATGGTAAGGCCCACTTTGAGGAAAGTGAGATAGGCTGAAGAGTCTATGCGTTGCAGAAATACTTCCCTTAACTGGGTAAAGTTAAGGACCCCTGTTCTGGAGGATCATCAGCTGTTTGAGGAGTCTGCTCAGGTAGTATTCAAAAGCTCTATTGTCTTCAGTCCGTATCGCTCCCCGAAGCTCCCAGGCTGATTTTTTTTTCTTTATGAACAGCTCCATCAGTTTCTCATTCTGAGCAATATTTTAGCATTTCTCGTTCTTCTTTTTTTCTTGTTCTCCAAGGTTCGCTTATTAAATTATTATGCAACTGTGATACTAAATCTTATCTTTTGACTATAGTGAACGGAAGAGGCAGATAAGACTTGAGGGGAGGGATGAACCATTTGTCTATCAGTAGACTATGAGAAGCGAGAGAAAGTGAAGAGAGGAAGATGATGCTTTTGATGAATATTTGTAGCTGAGCAAGACAGTGCACTAAATGGCTTTTCTATTTGCAGTATGGGAGCATACTTGTATTTCAAAAAGCAAAAGACTTTTACAAGACTCTAAATCAAATCTGAAGTTACAAAAAAAAAAAAAGGAGAAAAAAAAGATTTATAACTCTGCCTCCAGCAACTTACTATTCCCTGCTAGCCAAATTCATCTCCTGTTTACTTTTTGAGTAAGGTATAGTTCTCAGTTATGAAAATTTTTGGTCATCTTACTAGGCCACATCATCAGCAATAGCCTGAGGTAGTTTGCAGGAAGTTATTTTTTGGGTCTGCCTTCTACCCTGCATGCATCTTGGAGAGGAAGTTATAAAGTACTGTGTCCCAGGTGCAAAGAGGGTGAAAACAGGCACCAGAGACTAAAAAAAGAAAAAATACTTTAAAGTGGGAAGTTAAATCAATAGACTTTCGAGCTTACTTTTAATACCACTTCAGCAGTGGCTAGTGTTTTCCTGACATAAAGGCGGTGATTTGCTAATTCATTTGGTCATCAAAAAGGCTAATGACCCAATCTACATTGGAAAGCAAAGCAATTCCTATTTCAGAAGGCCATGGGATGGAGTGGGTCCATGTGGGCAATATCTGCCAGGCAAAGTGAATCCCTGTTTCCATCCCTGTGGGCACAATGTCCTGGACTGCGATGTTCTCACTGGGGCATGCAGCGAATAAGCTTTGGTATTGCTGTCAGTGCTCAAAGCAGGTGCAAGTCCTTTCTGTGCTGAGGGGGACCCTCTTGGGGGCACAAAAAGAAATTTAATTTTTGTTCTTACAGTCAATGTAATTTTTGCCTTTCTTTGTCTAATTCATGCTCAGGTAGAGCACGGATTTCAAAATAAGAGTTGACATTTAGTTCTTGTTAAAAAGCGGTTGTTTAAGCCAGTGTGATACTGACGAATGACAATTCCCTGCTTAAAAAGGTCTTTTAAAAAGTTTGTAGATTTATGTTTTGGAAAATCTTGACTATCTTTCTATCTTTTTTCAAAGACAAATTTTTAAAAAAACTAAACTGCTCCTGTCATCAGGCTAATGGCATAGTGTCCCATACCCCCTCTAAATCTAGTTATTATTGATCAGGTAATGCAATATTTAATTATACTCGCAGGGGAGAGGGACTTCTTCAGTGTGTGATTCATTATCCCTTATGAATGGAAACTTCTCAATCTTGGTAGATAACCAATAAGCAAATGTTATTGATTGTTCTCCAACATCAAATAAGGCTAATAAATATCACAATTTGGGGCTTGAATGTCACATTCAAGAGAAGCTTCATAACCATCCGTTAATGAGTTTCTAATCTTTGACCCCCTTGCTAAAGCCAGCTGTGGTCTCTTCTTGATCATTACAACTTCCCCATCATCACAAAATGACTCTGCCTTGGATTATCTACATTAATACAGGCTGACTACAGGAAAATCTTAACAGGATTGAATGAACTATACTAAAGCCACTTATCTAAAGACGACAAATTTCTTTAAAAGAAAATTTTAGTGGAAATCAGACAAATTGCAAGAATAAAGAGTGGCAAAATGACAAACAGGTGTAAGAACTGTGTGAAAGAATACACAAGATAATTTGACCTATTACTGAACAAACTTATTCTTGGTTAATTGCAATGGAGATAAACTAGTAGCTGATGGCTCACTCCAAATAAAAGAGTTGATCTTCTCATGAGAGACTGGGGCAAGTTACTTACCAGAGTGCTCAAACATAATGCAGAATAATCAATAACAGTCCAGCAACTCATCTGTGATAACTGCCCACGTATGCACTTGCATCTCGTTACAACTGTGGACATTGAGTTAGCAGTCGTCTTCCTCATCTTCAAAAAAAACCACGCTCATTTGATTGTGTTTGCATTTACACTGGGTTAAGAAATCAGCTGTGTGAAACAGCTACTGATACTCCAAAGTTTGTTCTAGTGCTCTGCCTGAGTCTGTGTCTGAATATACCTCAGCCCTAAGTCCAAACCTGTAATCCTGAATCCTCCTGCTCAACTACCACCTACATGTACAGGTTCTGCAACTCATCCACTCAAGTTCATATTAGTGGTTATAGAGTCACTTCACTACTGTATGCTCTGTTTGTGGTCAAATTAATCCCAGATTTGTTTTTTAAAAGTTTTTTGCTTTCTTGGCAGTTTAAGTTAAAATTTAATGGCTGGGTCAGCAATGTTGTTTCGAAACCTCTCAGGCAGAGGAGAGAATTTCCTCTTTCATATCTCACTTCTGGGACAAAGACTTAGCATCTTCTCTGGATGCTCTTTAAATGTCTCTGCTCTCTCATCACTTTGCATACTTGATTGTTTAAGGCCATTCTCTCCCCATGCGAAAGGAATTGACCTCTTTGATATGAAGTCCCACATAAATGGAGGCTAGTGGAGGTGGGTGCCTAAAACCAGATTTTCAGAAGCTAATCTGTTTGCACTGAAGTCTTTGATAATGTCCGGTGCTTTTCAGATGTCTAGCACTTACTCAGCTATAGAGGGATTGTAAAATTAAGGTGCTCATCTTCAAACAAGAAAAAATAGGAAAGGATCTGTAAGTAGATACTTACTGTATCTACTGCTGTAATAGCTACTGATCTGCAAGTCCACATCTACACAAAATAAGATTTTGGGCACATACTTGGAAGTCAAATGTTCATGGTCAAGTTCCAGTCATCTTGACTTTTAGACAGGATGTATTGCAGCTCTTAGGCCTAGGAAGTCTAGGTTCAAAATAAAACCAGATGACCTGCCCAAAATGAAACTTGCTGTTAGTTGTCCAAGTAATAAAATTCCTCCAATTCCCCCCAGCCCAAAGCAGTGCAAAACCCTTTCGAAAACAGCTTTCACCAAACTGTCTTCTGCATGTTTTCATCCTGGGAATGAATAGATTTGTCTGCAGCATGCTTTCTTGGATGAATGATGGACTTTCTAGCCCAAGCATTGAATCTAGTTATCTTTAATGAACTCGATGTGTTGTACTTTCATTAAAAGTCTGCAGCAAGTATTTTGTGTAGATTTACACCCTCATCCTTTTACTGCTGGAAATCTAATTTTAAAAGCTGTCTTGGGACTCTGCTGAAGTGTTTGTGAAGTTAGATCCTTGGCAGACTTTTCTGTCTGTGTTCTAGAAAACCAACCCACTATCTGGCACAATCGACAGATGATGCCCAGGGGATGCCCAGCAGTGGCAGGGCAGGGCTGACAGAGATGCTACATGGACTACAGGCACCAGTTCTTCACCATATGCCTGGGGCTAACTCTCTTTCTTTCTATTTTCACTAAAAAGTACAAAAATATAACTGTACCTTTCCACCCATAATCTTTCCTTAATTACATCTTGCTTTTGTATCTGTAGTGGTTCAGTCTTCATTTCACCCTGTGCCCATCATTATAGTATCTGAGCCCTCAGTCCTTTGTCATATATCCAAGTAAGCCCAAGGCTGGACTGACCTGTAGCATTGCCCTTCATACAATTTCTTACCCTTCTCTCAGTATCAGCTGCAACACGTAAAAAGAAACCAGTGCTATGGTCCTTCCGCATTAAAGAGCAAGTAGAATGTGAAAAGTCATTAGAGACAGAACAGAGAACAAAACAAACACAGCTTCATACTCTTGTGTAGACCTCTGCTCCCATGTTTGAATGCTGAACGCTGTATTTGAGAGACCATGAAGCAGAAACTGGAAAAGGTCAGAGAAGGAAGATGAGGAGCACAGAAGATAAGGAATGTGCTACATAGACCAGGGAACTTCTGGCTGGGATGTATCTTCTGGAGAGGATATAAATGAGGATAGAAATTTTTGCAGACTGTATCTGCACTTTTGAATTCAGCTTTGAGTGGAGCTATTTTGAAATGGATCTTATGATTGTCTCCATTTACCACCTGCTAAGTAGGATGTCAAAGCAGTTTTGGTACAAGTACTTAATACTTAATAGTGAAATTTATTTACAAGCCAATATGTAAGCCTCAGCACAGCGCATTTCCCTACTGTGCACCTAATAGAAAAATCACCCCAAGTGTTGACTGTACGGAAATTAGATATTGATAAGGATTGAACAGAGGTGGCAGTTTCACTTCCTATCATTAGAAACGCCAATTCCACTCCTCCTCACCAAGTTATTTCCTTTAGAGACAAGAGCAGAAGTGACTCTGCTGCTTTAAGACTTCTCCTTCATTGACATCAAGAGCTTGAGAGGGAAGGGAAGCCCTGAGACAGCTATTGCCCTGTGACCTCTGATCTCGTCTGTGTTACCAACTGTAAGGTACCAGATTATGTGGGTGAGCAGTGATAAACACAGAGAAAAGCCAAATCAATACACAGTTCTACCCTCTCTGCTAGCGGAGCACACCGAGGTCAGAAACTAGGTACAACATGGAGCCTGGACTGATAGTGTCTGCAGAGAAGGCAGGACCAGAGCAGTGCAGGAGCAGGGGCAGGAGAAGGCAGCAATAATGTGGGGAGGGAGAAGGTGATGACAACGATAGCCCTAAAATTAATGTTTGGTCCCCCTTCAGTGTGGACCAGAGTGTATGTTGGGATGTTGAATTCTAAAGCCTGGTCTGTGAGGCACTGAACAAAGCCTTACATAAACACAGAAGACACGGTGCATTGCTATAGATCATTTCTCTACAGAAGTTACGTTAAGCAAACATTTCATTCATTCCCATATCCTTTGCCATAAAGCACTGGCATTAAAAACTTGTGCTTTTCTGTGATGAGATGATTCTGTTATTTAACTGTACCTGGGCACCTGAAGGACCCAGTGAGATCAGGGACTCATCACCTGGGTGCTATACAAACATTCATTTATTTATTTTATTTTTAAATATTAGTCATGTTCACTCATCGAGCCAATGATTTAAAGTACCAAAAATACATTCTTTTGTATCATGTGCCTTCTGACCTTTTCATAATCTTAACAAATATTGCTGTGGATTAATATTATCACAGCGTCTAGAAACCTTTTTGCCTTGAGGCTGCATGAGTGCAAAAGTAAAAAGTAGACACTGTCCAAAGATCTTATGATACAGCTATACAGTAAGAGACAGCAAGTGGATGCAGTCAAAAAGGGAGTAAGAAGAAGCAATGAAACACTTTTTGTACACATGATCAAGCAGTCTGACAACTGCCAATATTTTTTCCTTTTCTCCAGCAAAAATAAGTTTTATGAGGATAATAGATACCTCTGTGCATATTTATGGTGAGCACTTTCAAATTATGCAGAAGCAAAGGAACGAAAAAGGTTTGATGAAGAGTTTATAACGGGACTGAGATGTGAGTTCGTGTTTTAGTGGTGAGAAAGAGACAGTAGATGCACTGGTAGGAGTCTGTGAAGGGCTTGGAAAGTGAAGAACTGTGGTTAATACATGACTCAGGAAGGAAAAGGCATAGTCAAAGCAGCAGGCTAGAAGAACATTCTTTTTGGTAGCATTCTTACTGGATGTGGAGTAAGTCTGCACTCTTTTTGGGCGTGAGAAAATTATGTTGCATTAATTGAGAGATAAGAACTTGAGTTCACTTGGAGAGACACAGCATTTCAGGGATGCTAGACCAGCCAGACTTAGGCAAACCGAGCATCCAAAGATCAAGGGATTGACATGACTCAAAGTTTAAACCAGGGTTAGGGTCTGACTCTGATAGGGAAGTGATATCGCTAATATAGCAAAGAAAGTGAGAGAGAAAGCTTGGAAGGAATTACGTTTTTGCCACACCGAGCTTTAGGTGACAGAATGTTGAAGAAGCAGAATAAGACCCTAATTTGGGCATAGAGATAGGTCTGGAGAGATGCAGATCAGTGAATTAGTAGCATAGAAATGGCATTCGATGGTAATTGAAAAAGTTGTCTTTGAACGGGCTATGTGGGAATGGATAAGATTGCCGTCATTAATAGCAGAAGAAGTGAAGATAAGAGTGTTGCAGGGTGAAACAGTCAGAGGGCTGGGGTTGTAAAAGGCTTTAATTAAAGTCATGATGCAAAGTCCATTCATTTAAATTCACCCTGGCTCTAATGAGTTTTGGATCAGATCCAAAGAAGAAAAAACTGAATTTCACAACAGGGAGCAAACGGCAGAATTCAAAGCAGATTGTGACCGGGTAAGAGTGATATGAAAGCTCTACCTGTATGTAATGTTGTCCTTTTGGGATTCATTTTACCCAGCAGACACAGACATTTCATATGGGTTTTGCTATGTTAAATGATGCCCCGGCAGCACTAACTCTTCTTTAAGAACTCTTACCAAAATATCTCAGATCAGACCCAAGATTGTGGATGGGAATCCTTTCAGAATATATTTCCGTATCATTGGCGAGAGGCAATCCTGGGACTCAGATAAACGGGGTCAGATTATTGCTCTACTTTTCATGCTGAACAATAGATGGTAGATAAAGCCTGGCAGCTCCTCAGACTTTTTTATCAGCTAAAATAAACGAGTTGAGGTAAAAGACATGACTCCACTGAAATCAATGGGAATTTTGTCACTGAACGTATCAATGGTATCACTGTGGGGCTTAAATAAAGTCTTTGATATAAATCATGGGATTTTCTTTCCCTACAGCATGTGAGCATAAGACAACTTGTCCATTTGTGGATGCTCAGAAAAATAAGAGAAATAAAGAAAACTTATGATGTCAATGTGTGTCGGTTAAAGTGCTTAATCTGGGTATGAAGGCTTCATCTGATCTAAAGCTCCTTTAGCGGAGAGCGTTTACATGGGGATTTGACATGTTTTAATTTATGTTGTATTGACTTCACACCACTAATGGATTTGCTTTATCTTTCCCAAGTGCCTCAACCAGACAATCCACTGGTTATAATTGACAGAATGGTGTAGTTATACCCGTGGAAGCAGGGAACGAGACACCATGTGGATCTGAACAATACGAATCCCTTGAATTTACAGATACCACTAGATATATTCAAACATCTCTTGCAGTTGCAGTTTGACCAGCATAGTAAGGAATCAGCTTTGTGACTTAAAATAACCCAGTCCTAAGTGTGGTTAGTTTTATTTTGTAAATGGCAGTCTTGTTGAATCCAGACAAGTTTAATTCAATTTTATTTCTATCAGTGAGGTAGCATGTCAAGCTGTCATAATATTTTTTCTCTCCCACCCCCTGTTAGTTTGCTGAAAGGGCACAGTTACAACACACTGAAGGGCAGGATCCTTGTTACAGCTCCTTCCTGTACACTGATTTTGTTCTTCATGAGGAAAGATGATCCTAAACATTGGACCCAGTGTCAAGAAACATGACTTCTGTCCCAAGCTACAAGACAAATTTTCCATTTGGGATTTTGGATAAATAGCTGGGGTCAAGATTTTCATGTTCTTGTGAGTATCTGGGGAGCCTGAGTCCACGTTCGGGTGTGTAAATTAGTGAACTGATTGTTTCAAGAGAGCTGGTGGAAGAAGGTCTATGACACCTCCCAGCATGCCAAATCTGGGACTTGATTGCAGATACTCAACAAATCAACTCAGTTTGCAAGCGTCTCACCTTAAAAGGACAAAAAAAAAAAAGAAAAATATATTAGTTTTCCAGCTTTCATGGTTTTGGAAGAAAACTTTGCCCAGGAGCGCTGACCACATTCCAATACACGCTTGTGTGTGTTTTCCAAGTTGGAAACACATGTCACACAATTAGCACTGGGGCCACAAGCACTGCTGGATAATCCCAGTCAGCACTTGTGGGAAGGTGGGAATGGGGAGGAACAGCTGGGGCTGGTACCCAGCCAGGCTCCACCTGCAGTGGTGGAGTCTCCTGTGACCTTGCTTCCAGATATCCACCGCTACCATTCCCTTCAGCTTGCCTAAGCATGTGGTACGTGTCTTGTGATGGGTTTGTTACACACGTCCCAGAGTAAGGAAGCTGATCTAACAGATCAGAGAAAAAGAAACAAAACACGTGAAGGAGTTTTCCCTGTATCTGTACCAGTCCCAGCTCTGTGTGACCAGGCTCATTAGTCTATGTTCTTTGAGGTAGGAACATGGAAAATTTTTTAGTTTAGATTTGAGCTGTTCTGGCAGGTCAAATCCAGAGTGTGGGTGGCAATTTTATCCCCACAAACTGTGCTGTGATCAGATGGGAGGAAGTCATCATTGAAAGAAAAGAAAGTTTAGTAGTTCACCTTAAATGGCAAAAATACACATTAGGAAGTTGAGATATATTCTAATGCTTTCTGTGAAACCTCCAGAGCGTTTTGTATGATCTTCCTATTCAACAGGGGAAAATTTTTATGACTCATTACAGACTGCTACCTTGTTTAGAAGTTAGCCTGGCTTGAAATTCGATGCCAAAATGCTTGCATGTGGTTTTTTATTTTGCTGGTAATATTTCATAACTTTTGGGTTTTGGTTCTCCAAAGGAGATAAATGACAAAACATATATCTGTATGTAATGCCCATTCTTGTTTATGGATTTAAAAGACTTGACTGAAAATAGAAAATAAAATGCTGCATGATTAAGAGTATTTGAAAAATTAGTATCTAATAACTTGTGTGCATGAACTTTGTCTTCATTTGTGTAAGCGGTTAAAAAATAGACACGTGAAAGTGCAATGATAATTCATAAGAACAAGAATTGACAACCTTGAAAAAGTTAATATCAAGAAATAATTTCACCAGTTATATTCATCCTAATAGAAAGTTCTTTGAAAGGGAAGGTCCTTCATAATCTATAAACTGGAATTTAAAAAATGAATATTCAGATGAAGTAATGACCCCATAATATGTCCTGACAAAATACTGTTATGTTCATATAACACGTTTTACCTAACTAGGTGTGGTGCTTATTGGTTCTCTAAGCTTACAGCGCAATCTGGAGCGTAACTTTGCATAAGAACTCATGGATTCAGGCACAGCATTAAAAGGTTAGGATAATTTGTATGACTGTGATTCTTTCCAGTGTTTCCCTTTGCTTTCATTTTCATGTCTGAGCGAGAAATGAACTGAGAAGTCTAGGCTTACTTGGACTAAATGAATGAAAATTCTTGTGAATGAAGGTCCTTCTTCCCTTCCCCTGGGGCAGTACCTACACGTTAGGAGAGGCGCCAGTTCACATTCATTTAAAAACAGAAAAAGAAGGAAGAAAAAAGCAAAGTTGCAGGCAACGGGTGACAGTGTGGCACCCACAGGAGACAAGAGGAGTTAAGGGAGGCAGAACGTGCACTTTGCCTTTTACGCTGTTGAAGATCCAGATTCCACCACTCCCTGCAGTAAGACTATGTTGGTTTGCACTGGTGAACAGTCTGGCCAAAAGCTAAAGCACAAAACATCACCTGCGTGTTTCCAATCCCACCTTCCACCAGCTAGCCGAAACAAAAGCCTCTAGGTGGTGTGTATGTCTCTTCCCACCCAGTCACAGCGACCTGACAAGATGCTGTGGCGTAGGGAAGAGGTGCATCTTTAGTTCAACTGCTTTGTTACAGAAAGTAAAATCCACCATAACTAGCGGCACCTTTTTCCCACACCACCCTGAAAGCAGGTGACTAAGGTAGCGTGAGAAAAGGGATGAGGCCAGAAGTCCTATTTCCTTTTAAAAAAGTGGTGGGTTTTAATTACTGTGTCCACTCATCTTGCAGAGCAACGCTGGTCTGGGTTCTGCTAGGAGGAAACACCCTAAGGAACAGCTGGCTTGGGTGCACTGCCAAACAGCACTTGTCCTTAACGGTGCCAGTTCCCTTCAGAAAGGGTGAATAAAGCACACAAGCCCTGGCTCATACCATCTTTGTTGTTAATAAAACAGGAATAATTGTCTGCTTTTCAGATGTATCTGGATAATACTTCACAGTTATAGTTAAATGTCAGCATTTGTTAGGAGCTGCTGCTATTAACTGAGCATTTCTTAGTCAAAGACTGCATAAAAATCTTGGTGTTTTGGAAACCCTTACTCAAGTTTAATGGCAATAACTATATAGGAAGTATGGAAAGTCTTCCAGCAAAAATATTAGCAACATTTTCCCATTCTGCTTTAAACGCCTGGGCTTTCAGATATCAGTATTGACTACTTTATAATACTAAGTTTTGGAAATAAACGCATGTTAAATATTAGACATGAGCTTTTAATCTTTAGCAAATCAACTTGGTTTTGTCATACTGAACCTGCTGTATTTTTGTATAAATATATATACCTAAAAGAGACAGAGAGGGGGATATGTATGTAAGTGTATATTCAATTTTCAGTGCAATATTAGCAGTATAAAATTATTTCCATTTTCTTTTCCTTTGTTTTATAAAGTATATAGAGTTTTTGAAGACTAAAACAGCAGACTAAAAATTATTTTTCTTTTTACGAAGGCCTTCCTAAACTAATTCAGAAACCTTCGCAATTAATGAAAATAACACATTGGGACATATCCTTAATCATTGAAATATCGGTGCTGGAGAGTTTATAGCCATTAAAATTTTGTGGGTTTGTTTTCACTTTGCAAAGCAAACTGAAGTTTCTAAATAAGTTCAGTTGATTTGACTTTCACTTTCTCTTCCACCCATTTTCCTCCCCCATCCTACCTTTCATTTGCCAGAAAGCCCTGTCTAGCTTATTTACATGTGAAAAAACTTGGAGCATCATGTGGTGAGGTTCCAGGGCAACACTGAATCCCATTCAATTCTCATTTCCTCCCTGACAGTCACCATTGAATCAATCATGTTTTCCATGCCCTCTTCATGACCACCTAGGAGATCCCAAATCACTTTTCATCTGCTGTGTCAATCACACTCAGACCATGTCCACTTTTCATTACTAACACACTGTCATGTGACCAGCTAATCTGTCACTTTCTGACAGCGGTTAGTGTGCCAATTGATTTAATTAGCAATCAATTAGCTTGTTACTATTGGAAGTAATTACCTTTTATAGAGAAAAGAGTGCAGCTGGCCATAGCAATAAAACTGCACTAATAAAACTGCATTTACCTCCCCTTCTCTACATTCAAAGTCACTAGCACTCAAGGGTTAGCAGAATTATTGGTGACACACACACACTTGACAAGTCCTAGGGGATTTCTTTGCTCTCCTGATTATGCTGGCAGACTCTTTCATTAGTACAGTATTTATATCTTAGGAAATAGGTCTGATTAAGGTTAATGTTAACATTTACATTGTTTACTTCAGCAAAGGTTTCGGTATCAAATGCTTGCTAATGAAAGCGTTCTTTAAGACGGCTATATATTAATGCTTTCACATTTGCAGTGGAAAACTAATTCTAAAAAAAACCAAAACCCAAACCCACTGTGCACCTTTAAAAAGCATGTGTGTCATACCTAACTGTGCTGGTAATATTACTTGCTATTTTTGTCCACTCTATAAAACATACACAGAAATTTAACTTGTTGAGGAATTAAGTGCACTCATAAACCTTGGAAATTCTGCAGTAAAAACAAGAGAAGTACTTTCTAGCTGTTTTCCATTTAAAAATTGACATAAAGTTATTTTCTGTTTGATACGCAAACTATCCAACACGCATATATTTCTAATCTATGATTGTGCCATTTCAAGCACCGGGACTGAAGTACATATCACACACTTGTGCCATTAAATCCAACCTGCAAAATACTCCCAAGGCAGACAATGACTCGCTACATTAGCTCTGTGGTGAACAGAAGAGTCAGTAATGAAATGAGTAAGTAGACTTGTACTCCATTCATCATCCTGTTTGCTTCAATATAAGTGTTCTTTTATCAGCAGTATTGGTACTGATGTCATCACACTAGGCATAAATCACAGCACAAGTGACAGTGTCCTATTAAGGGTCATGGTCTAAAATCATTATTGACAAATTAAAGACCACAGTTAGCCATTTTCCCGGTATGCCCTCATTTGTGATATAGTTTGAACCTTTTTAGCCAGCTGCAGGATAAATAGTCATTTATAGTTCTGAATAGCTGTGTATATTAACTCACCAACCACTCTACATTTAAAAAAAAAATGGCAAGAAGCCCAGCAAAGACAAGGATGTTAAATCTTAGTCTGATCCTTGTCATCAGCTCGCATTTTATGGGACCTAGCTGTGTGGATTAGAGAGAAGACACCATCACACACCAATCTGTAATAAACACCCTTTAGTAATGTCTACAGCAGACAGAACAAATTTGTCACAGGTGTAATTAGGTAGAGCTGCTACTACAGTCGATGAAAAGCCATACAGGGCAACAGCAGGAGCAACCCTGGGCTGCTCCTTCCAGTGACTTTATCCCTCACACAGGTCAGGGCCCTTGTGTGCTCAACCCACCTAAAAGCATCTCTCCTGTCATGTGTTGATGCTCTTCAGAGAAAGAGACACCACTTCTGTGTATTGTGCAGTGTAGCCCCTTATAGAACTGCCGAAGAGCAGGGCGTTGACCCAGAAGAGGTATTTTACTGTCCTTTCTCAGGAAAGCAGGAACTCCAGATTCCCAAAAGCCCTGTTGTTTCAGCCCCGAGGTAAGAAGATGGCTGTAGCTCCTTCTGTCTGAGGAAACGACGGTACCTGCTGCAGTCATTAGTTACACTGATGTTGATGACTTGTTGGATTCCTGCCTCGCTCTCGTGCCAGTGTTGTTTGGCAGTACAGACACCTCTCCCCCATATCACTTCATGGAGGCCGCTGGAAGAGGCACAGGATGAACCAAATAAATTCACCAAATGTCTGGCTGTATGTACACGGGTGGCAAGAGGCATTAGGAGTTTGCATTAAATTAGATGTTTACTTCCAGCTGCTGTTGACACAGTTACAGGGGAACCGTTGCCGTGTCTTCTTACTGGAACACCTACCTGGAGCACTGATTTTCATACTGCAAAGCCATTTACAGTCCTGGATGGAGTCTCCTGACTGAGCCTGGAACTCCTCACAAGGTTGCAAAGATTGAAGTAAGACTGGAGCTCACTTGTGACACTCCAAGCAGTGATGAATCCCATCTTGCTTCTCTCAATTTACCTGTATGCTGAGGGTAGAAACATGGGAAATGTTCTTTACTGCCAAAGGACCTAAAAAATGATGGATTTGGGCATTTTCTGGAACAGTTTTGAGAACCCCTTCCAGTGCCATTTCTGTCAACAAGTCATCTCTTAGCGTGGGACGTGATTCTACCCCCTCCAACATATCGAAATATCAAGGACAACATCTTGGTTTAAATAAGTTCAAACCCATATTTTAACCAGAGTTAGGCTCATTTCTGCCAGGCTGGATCCTGCCTCTCCCCTTGCAGTTATAAGGATGGAGGCTTGCGAGGAGGCAGCAGGCGCTGCCCTGGTGCGGGCTGCCCGACCGCGACGCAGCGCCCGCCCCGCTGGGTGCGGCAGGAAAGGGAGGCGAGGGTTAATGACAGGGTCTGCGTTATTCGCTCTATTAGGACAATCTTGGCTTCCAAATCCATTCAGCTCTATAATCTCACTCATTATACAGTATGACTCTTTATAATGCTTAAAATGTTGCCAAGTACAGTGTTATAGCAGAGACGGAACGAACACTGTTATTAGCGTACACGAATTTAAACAAAGCTTACTCATATGGCTCCTATTACCGTAGTATCTGAGCACCTCATTATCTTTAATGTATTTATCCTCACGACATCCCTCTGAGCTAGTGTCGTGCTATTATCTCCATTTTACAGATGGGCAGAGCGGTAATAAGGGTATGCCTAGGAGCACAGTCAGGGATTTCAGCTGGGCAGGCTCCCGTAAGGAAAAACGCGCCGTCCGTGCAACGTCGTGGCCGGAGCCGGTGGGCGATCCATGCTGCAGCGGCGTGCAGACCTGGCCGACGTTATTCTGAGCTATGCTGGCAGCAGAAGAGTGGGCTTCAGCTCTCCATCTGAGGATGGGTCTAAGTAACTCTGAACTGTGCCTGCCCAGAGATTCTGCTCTGGTTTCGTTTTCTACTTTAAAAGTGCCTGTTCTACCCATGTAGCCTGTAAGCCTAACGACGACCGGCTGCTTTTTTCCAGGTGATAACACAGCAGTTAAACAAGAGACTGGATTTCCAGACCAGCTGATATTTCTTTCTGACAGATGTTTAACTTCGCTAAATGTCTACAAAGTTTGTTAGGAGAATACAAGTGTATGATTACATCTTACACATAAAGGGATGAAACCCACCCCAAGTATATCAAAAGCCCTGTCTTCTGTTACTCGGTGCTAAAGGAGCACTAACAAAGTTCTAAACACATTTTTGAATTCAAGATCCAAATAGTCTTGTTCTTTTATTTTGTCCTCAAATATTGCAATGCTTGGAAGACCAGCTGATTTCAGGAGGCTCCCATCATGGGACCACGAGTGGGTTTTCCTTGTGGGACACCTCGCTTCATCAGCAAAGCAACTATGGACTTGTTCTCCAGAGTTCAGCCCTGAACATTAGCAACATTGAGACCTGGGAACCTTGGCTCTAGATCCTCACAAAAATAAAATTGAGATGTTTCAGGACCACATTCCAATTTTATCTCATTTTCAAAATATGTATCAGGCTTTGGGTGTTCTGAATTTGAATTCTTTACCTTAGAGATCACTGTGGATGTCAAGCATTAATTCCCTTCTACAGTGCAATGATTAGCTTTAAAAGACCCCAGACTCCGGGTTTCTTTAAGGATGTGACATTCCTAATACAGAAATATTTTAGATAAGAAACTTCTGATTTAAAGTGAATCCTAAAAAAAATTAATTTCGTATTTCAGACAATTTTAGTACATCCATTTATGCAAATTGCTGATAGGGATTATTTTTTTTTTAACTACAAACTTTATGGGGTTTGGCTGAAAAACAACATTTTATTGTAATTACAACTTATGTGGGGTTGTAGCAGTTTAAATAACATTTTTATAAGATGCACCATGTCCAAGAAAGCATCTCAGGTCAAAAATGATAGCATACAGGATATTATCCAAGAGCAGCTCATGACTTAGGACATTTACAAGAAGTGTTTAAACCCAGATTCAAGCACCTGAGCAGTCTGTTTCATGTCCTAGGTGAGTTTCTTAACTATAAAAATGTTGAATTTCCAGTTTCAAGCATATCTTCAAAGAGAGACTAACGAGAAGGTCCAATAGCTAAATTTCATAACTGGCTTGTGGAAAACTTGGGCTGATGGTAGAATTTTGCCCTGACATGAAACAGAGACCGTTTCTAAAATAGTGAT
Organism: Psophia crepitans; assembly: GCA_013399095.1. Taxonomy (NCBI): domain Eukaryota; kingdom Metazoa; phylum Chordata; class Aves; order Gruiformes; family Psophiidae; genus Psophia; species Psophia crepitans. The sequence continues at coordinate 175,624 of VWZZ01004884.1, read as the reverse complement.
CATTTTCACAGCTTGAAGAAACTGTTTGCTGCTCACTCTACTTATTATTGTACATCTATACCTCTTATTTCACATTTCTATCGCGCTTTGTTAGAATTTATTCAGATGTGGGGTGTTTTGAACTTTGAGCAATTTGTAAGGCACTCTGGTTTTGAAGTTATGGATATAATATTTTGTATTGAAAGTGCTTTAAAAAGAAGTCTTTTGTTTGTTTAATAATTTCTACAGATAATTTTTATATTTTTTAAAGGACCACATATTACAATAATCAAGAGTTCGACACTAAAAGTAATTGGTAGAGAATGCAGAAAAAGAAGTATACAGGGTTACTAATATACACCAGGGCTTAAGCTGACATGAATTTTTATCTTAATTATCGGACAAATTTGTACTCCCACTATTTAATTCAATTTGCATGCATCGGTAGACACTTATTAAAGGTAATATTACATCTGTCATTTTAAGACTGGTGAGAATTTTATCATAGGAGCTGCATGAAACAGCCACTCTATTATGTAAAGAACTCTTTTGTAAAGCTTAAAATAACCAGTATCCCATCCCAATTAACTATTTGGAGGAAAAAAGTCTTCTTTGTGGTACAATTATACATAACATGTAATAATATGTAGGTCTTTTCCCATACTAGGCTGTATATGGGCATAATGAGTTCTTTCAGATGCCTCCTGCCCTTAATATCAGACCAAGGGAGGGAAAAAAAGGCAATTGTAAGCTGATCTCAAATCAAGTTGTTGAAGGAGGACGTGCGTGCGCTATGGCAGGTTTTGCCTTCTCTGTATGAACTGCACTTACTGTATGGACAAAACATCGCCGTCAAGTCAGCACACGCTAGCAGCCCCTAATTCATTGTTTTTCCCTGGGACGGAGCCTTGGTATATTGTACAAAACAGGGGTGTAGGTAGCTCTTCTCACTACTGAAAGTCAGCTGCTCAATTAAAAACCCAACACGGTAGTTACCATGGCACCAACCCTATTATGCTGTGTATCAGTACAGAGGCTTAAATACTTAACACAAACAAACACTTTTTTGTTTTTTTTTCTTTTTTCTAAATATAAAAGCCTTTTAAGGAAGTCGCTTTGTAGTTCTAATAAATACATCGTCAGGTGATTTTATTGGGTAGGCAGTTTGTTAGGAATGTGACACGTGGAATTTCCCTGGGAAAAATGTCACTTAAAAAGGAGCTGTGGAAAAAGAATTTTACAATTATCCTTGTAGGAAAAGAAATATTAGGAACAGGAACAGCGAACTGTGTACTAACCCCCTCCTGCACCTCTGCTTTTCAGCTGGTTTTAGGCTACAATAACATGGCCTTACTAACTCAATTACTTTAGCTGTGACTTGCAGCCATTGACCTTCTGATCAGCTGTCATTAAAAAGTCTGCGTTCCTGTCCAACGTTTACTGTGGGATGCCCTAGCAAGATAATATAAGCAATGGCTTTTAATGGAAGGTGTAATTTCTCAGCTGTGAAGAATGAAGGTTTCCTAAACTATTCACAAATCAAGACATATTGTCAGATATAAACTAGTATAATTGCCTCGGATTTTTAAAGACTGCAGAACTGGCTTAATGGAAGTTGAGATATTTTTAGTATTAGATTATTTTCTGTTGCAGAATTAATCAGAGCATTACTTATTGCTCTGGGAGCAGAATAAAAAGATGATCTCAGCTTCAAAAATGTACTTTCGAGCTGAGCTGAGCCCTGTATTTTCAGAAGTGCACCGCCACTGTGGGTGAGATGGGGAAGAAGATGATCATCAGATGGTGTGTTTGATCTCTGCCTCCTCTCCTCAACCTCCCCATGTTCTCACTAACACGACTTGCAGGGGACCGCCGTGACCAGACACAACTATTGATGCATGTCCTAGCACTGATTTTTTTTAAAATCGGATTAAGCAGTTTGCTATTCTTTGCCTCTTTGATGGGAATTTTATGAAATATTACTTCATATCTTCCACCGATTATTTTCTACAAGGCAGGCATCTGGCGTCAGGTGTTGATTTGCAAGTAGCTGGGTCCTCACGCTGCTCCAGCCAAAGTTGTATTTTATTTTGCTGAAGAAAGAGAGGAAAAGACCGAGCAATTTGTCTCCACTAACGCAAAGTTCTCCGCGACTTTCTATTGTCACTATTGTCGGACAAGCCCCAACGGTGAGAAATAATCTGGGAATTGAAATTGTCGCTGGGTGCTGCGTCAAAGAACAGCCCATCAATCTCAGAAGAAATTTTAAGGGAACAGGTTTTTCATGCCTGCGCGCTGGTAGGAAGCCAAGTGCGTGCTGCCATTTGATGGTAAAATCAGTGTACACCTGTTCCAACCAGCTGGCGACACAACCTATGTCAGAGGGATGTGTCACTGCCGCACAGCCCAAACTGCTGGCGGTGGCTGCGTGACAGTCAGGGAAGACAGAAAAAGGAACTTGGGGACCAAAAGAGGAGGAGTTTGCAGTGCCATTTCAGGGACACAGATGTGTGAAGAGTGTGATAAAAGACGGAAACATCGGAGGGAATAAGCTCAAACAAAAAAGCAAATGTCATTTGCATGATGTAATTATGGACAGCCATTGACTGCTTCGTAATAACACTCAGTAGGGCAATGTTAAACCTACTGTGAGTGCTAAAAAGGCCTCAGCTTGAAAAAAGGTCAGTGTGAATTAGTATATATTTGCAGATTAATTCCGAATGTTATATCATAAATTTTATAGCCTAGCGGTTACTGGTGTATAGTGAAGATGACACTAATGCGATTCAGACAGGATTAATTCAGAAAGGACTAACATCTAGCTTGTCACTTTAATTTGTGGGGAATGAAGAAAATGGAGATATGTTAATATATGTGTGTATTGTGTGCATGTAGCACGTGCGTGTGTGTGTGTTAGACATAATTGTTACAGCTCTCGCTGCGTTGCATCAAATTCACAACCGAAATCACAAGCTGCTTTAAAAGCAGAAACACTATCAAGCCTGCTGTTGTAAAACTAACTGGATTATGAGTTCAGCTGCAGTTTCTTTCTCAGAAAAAACATATCTTGCTAACGCTTCACTGATGTAAATGGTTATGCCAGTGAGGATGCTGTTGTTTAATCTACTGAATAGATGTATTATAGTCTTTCTGCTCCCCTTGTACACCTATATATATGTATTTTAAGTTAATGGATTCTGGATGTTCTACCTTAAATTTCGAGATCCAAAGCTAAATTTTGATGTTGCAGCTGCAGGAAGTCCCCAATAAGAGAAGGAGGAGGCAGTACGGGGTCGGAAGTGCAGGGCTGAGCTGTTTACATTTAGTTGCAAACATTGCTATGGACCCTCTGAGTCCCTGTTGGGTGCCATTGGTACCCTCTTCTGAGCTGGGTGTCTCCAGCCATGGACATGCTGTAGAGTGGGTTCATGGCAGTGGTCCGTTTCAATATGGTGTTATGTGCCAGTGGACAAAACCAAGTCTGACTCTCTTTTCTTGAGGAAGAAGTCAGGCCAACATCCTAAAGGACAGGGACGTGAGGGACTCCAGCACACTCAGGTTTTTAAACCCCTCTCAAATTCTCATGCAATGGGCACCTGCATCTGTGTTCAGAAGAAGTCCCAGCTTGAGGCCAAGGGGACAAAGCCCCTTCCAGCGGGTTGCAGTGAACTTCTGTGTTTAAGACAGCTGCTCGGTGCGCAATACGTCCCTTGGCTCTCCAAAGGGCCAACGACTCAACACAGAGGGTCGCTTCCCTCTGCTGTGAAGAGCCAATGTTTGCTTCAAATACTTCACAGGGAGTCAAGCTACTTTTTCCTGTATCTGAGATTTTAACACTTAATTTCATCCTTTATTAAATAGAGCTTTAGCCTAATCCCTAATTCCCATTTTGTAAAATGGACAAATTATATAAAATCTTATATACATATATATGCGCATGTAAAATGCAAGTATATAAAAATAATATAAAAATTATATAAAAAATTATATAAAAATACTTTATTCTTTATACTTTATTCTTTCTTACTCACTGGATCCAGGAATCTCTAACTATAAAAAAAATCATAGTATCTAGCCTGATATACTTTTAATGACATAGAAGTAAATTATTCTTAATTTCCTGTGCATCTTTACCCTTTTTAGTTTTGTTAGAGAGATACAAGTTCTGAACTAAAGATTCTTAAAGTAATTACAGAGATTCTTTTAAGGACTTTTTAGCAATGAATATGTGCTGTCTTCTGTCTTTAACAGGCTGGAGAAGGTCTGAGATACTGACTACACAGCAAAGACGCCTAGTCCAGATTGTTATAGGGGACAAAAGCCTGACAATAAAGAATCAAATCAAAACAAATTCAGTTTATCTTGGGGAGGAGGAGGAAGAGTTCTGACCTCTTCTCAAGACCCCATATTTGGAAATCAAGGCTCTCTGGATAAAGCTAGCATACCTTCATCACAAGGTTGTCACAAAGGGAAAGACCAGCAAGTCAGGGTGTTGGAATGTGAGAAACGAGTGCTTTGGTCCATATGCTGTTTTCTGCCAAACAAGGAGTGCCTATCCAGGTTATAATATAGCTTTAAAAGTCATCCTTGATTAGCAAGAACCTTCCAACATTAGGGATCTTCAGGGCACCCTCTAACTTAATTTTTGATTGTTCAGCAGTTACTCTGGGAAGAGGACTGTGTAATCACCTGATACACTGCATCCATCACCCGGCACACTGAAAAATGCCTTTAATATTAGACCACAGTATGGGCTGGGTTGGAAACCCTGTTGTCAGTATCCTGTATCTTGGTCTTTAAGAGGAAAACGTGATGTAAAGTATCTTGGTCATCTGGGACACCAATAGCAGCAGAAGAAACTCTAAGTACTACGGACATCAGCTGCATCTCTTCCTTCCAGCACATCAATACAGTGGGGAATACTGTCCATTTGGGGTAGTTAGGGATAACAGAAATTCATGCCTCAGGAGCTGGAAGAGAGGAGATTCATCACTGGCATGCCTAAGCTGCAGTCGCTGTTGGGCCTACAAGCAAGTGTAGGTATCTGCCTCGTGCAATGGAAACCTGTTTGAGGTTGTAGACTCTGGAGGTGCAATAATGCACCTCGTAAAACAAATATTTATAAAGGACTCATAGAGTGGTCTGAGGACTCTCTGGGGCCACCCTCAGACTGGTGACAAGAGACCCCTGCTCACACAGAGGACCTCAGTGCTCTGGTCATGAGTGGGGTGAGCCATGGCTCCTACTTCCAACATTAGCTGGATTCTAACTGAAGGCATTCGGATTGTTTTCTAGAAAACCACAATACTTTAAAACCTGGGAATCCCTGAGCTGCTTATATAAATTAATGCAAGATGTGAGCTGATACAGCCCTGCTCGTTATGTGTTTGAGTTTAATGTCTGAGATTCATGTATATGCTTGTTGCCAAATGAGAGTATTTGTATTTTCTTAGACTGGCAATATATTTGTGCTTTCCCAGACATATATCAGCAGCTACCTTGTGCTGTGCTGTGTGTCCTGTTATGAAAAGGGGGGCTTTTCATATTTCCTTTTTCTGCAATCACATGAAATAAACGCTTTGGACATGCAAGGGAAAACAGCCCCTTTTTCCTTTATTCCAGGACAGACAATAACTGTCTAATGCCCCGTTAGCTACCTGTCTTATGCTACTTGCCTGTCAGACTCTCACCTCTTCTTTTTGTTCAGTACACAAAGGTGCAAGTAACCTGGTTTGGCCAGTAACCTGGTTTGGCCTAAACTTTGCACTATTTATCCTGCAGGCAGTAGAATTTTCTAAGAAAACATGAAAAATTCCAAAGACACAAATAGAAAACAAAAACTTTACTGCAGTTGAGAGGTAAAAAGAGAAAAACAGCACTTCTGCAAATTTGACCAGATATCATAATGGTGTCTGGTATTAGCAAGAACCAGGGAGGAAACTGGAGCACTCTGAATGTGAAGTATTTAAAAATAGTTTCATGACTACATAAATACCTTTGGAGTCAGAATTTAATTGAAACTTAAATTCTTTGAGAGTTATTAGTCATTAAAAAGAATGACCCTCTATTTAATTTTTAGATTTTAATCTAGTATTCTTTTCTCTCCCATTAGCTCAGAAACCAGCTTGTTATTGCCCCTTAAGGCTTTCTATATAATTAAATATTCCTGAAACTCTAAATGCCAACTATACTGGAATAACCTGAATCAGAATAAAGCAAGGTTATTTACAATTTCTTTTGTTGAGTGTTTAGCACTTGAGTCTGCTCTTACTCATGTCAAGGTATGGATCATACTTTTCTTGCGTAGAAATGGGAATTTTGGTCACTATCCTTAGTGCAATTACAAGTAGTTACCATGTGTCCATGAATACACACAGATCTTTTTGCTTAGGAAGATGATGAAGATATTTCTGGACTGGACTGTTAATGACAGCCAAGAGTTCATGGAAACAAGGGATCAGAGCTTACACTTGGTAAAATGTGTGGCCATGTGCATGTGTGGGCAATGAATTTATGAAGTCCTTCACTATAAAAGTCCTTTCTTTTAAGCGCTGGATATTTTTTTGTAAATGAGGTGTTATCTAAGTAGACCTTGTGGTGGATATGGAGTAAGTATTTAATAATCTAGCAATATGGGGTATAATTTAGTCAACAGTGCATGTGATTGGTGGTGAAGCATTGTACCAGCATATTGATACCCATTTTACATTTTTGTATGTCTAGTTATTGGAGACATCAGTACGAGAGCAACACAATTACTGTATAAATGAAAGTAAGTCCAAGGCCCACTTTCAGGGCCCAGGGCAAGACTATACAGCTGCTTTTTTTTTTTAGAACTGAGTCTTAAAAGGTCTGTGAGAAATTAGACATTGAAAAAGGAGTCTCTGGAAAAAAAAAAGCTTTGAGAAAGCAATTCATAGTCAGACCAGGTGGAAGAAACTTAAGTCCTCCAGGCTGTCTGAAACAACCTTCCTGGCTTCTAGGGAAGGGTAAACCCAAAGGGCGGCCAGCCAAATGTGACCATCTGATTGCTGCAGGACAGGATTTTCTTTCGAAAGCTGGGGTTGCTCCAGCAGGACAGTCCCAGCCTGGACATCATACACTGCTCCAGATGGAGGGGAACCGGAGTTGATGGCACTGCTGTATGTGCAGCGTGACATGGCCTTTGGGAGCAATCGCTCTGTGCTGTGCTCTGCTGCAGCGTGGGATCCCCGTGCATCTGTGTCCCTTCCCTCCTGTGATACCATGTGGAGGGTTTCAGCGGGACACATGGATTGGAGGCTCCTCCTTGGATGCAAACCCTACAAGAAAAGATTGTTTCTGGTCAGCTTGAATTCTCATGCAAATTACCTTCAAGGACAAGCAGGCTTGCAATTGCCCCAGGGTTAATTAGGTCCAAGGTTGAGGTACAGAAATAAGCGAGGAAACAAATTCATAGAAGGATAGTTTCTAAACAAAAGATGAGCGTGAGCAAGAAACCACTGCTAGCAAACATAACTCTCTCTTAAATGGAGCCTGAGGTCTGTTCTGAGTGATTCCTGTACAAATTGTGCACAGTGAAGGGAAAAGATACTGGGGAGAGTGGTGGGAACAGAGGTCAGGTCCTGGCTCTGCCAGAAGTTTCCCTGGCTAGTCCCTTAGTCTGTACGGAATTTAATTTGATGGGACCCTGGCCTTTGTTTGAAACCACCACGTACTTAAGTTGATGCAAGAAATAGCAGATAATCTACCTGGGTTTTGTTGTGGCGTGCTTTTTGGGTTGGGATTTTTTCTTCAAATTCCATCATTTAAGACTTTCTATGCCCCTCAGCTTTACTTTGGCACAAAAGGCAAGGAAGAGAAGTATTTAGGAAAATGCGGGTGGCAATAGCTAACAATCTTATCCCAGGTAGAGTTTTACTGTTTGCACTTCCTGGAAAATCTAGTGACTTTGTTTGCTTTGGGGTTGGATTTACTGACTGAAAAAACAGTCGAACAAGCAAAATATTATAAAAATATTTGATTGCTCTGTATGAAGCCCATGATTTATCTTGTAGCACTAAATTAAAAATAATATATCTTCAGAGGTGCATTCACTTGCTGCTATAGAAGTTTAATAAAACATTTTGCTACCTGCCAATACCCAGAGAAAAACTCAGACTAATGAATTTGCACTGTTGGTTTGGGTGAATGGATTCTTTTGAAAGAATTCAGCTACCAGGATCATATTGACTGTATTGTGATTTTTTATTTAAAATGTAGCTTCCCAGCTGCACATGTTCCGCATAAAACTGAGATCTAGATGAAGAGTAACTGGCTCAGATGAATCTGAGATCACCAGTGTTGACATTAGCTAGAAAATGGGAACCATGGGACAAAAAGATCAGTTTTTCATGAGTGTTCCTTGATAGTCAAACTGGTATTCAGTATTTCTGGACTTCTGAAGACAGGTGTGGCCAAAATTGTTTCTCCATTTAAAATGTACTGGTGTACAGCATGTATTTCTGTCAAATACACTCAGCAATACAAGTTTTGTCACCTCTGTCTAAATGAAAAGTAGTCCCTACTTTGTCACTGTATATCTGAGCTCTTCTATTAAATCGCATCGTTTCTTTTTTAATCAGGAAATCTTAAGTTTTACTCAAATCAATATTACAGAAAACTTCTTAGCCATAAGGAAAATGAAGTAATGTTCTTTCTCAATATAAGAAACACCATATTGTGGTGGGAACACATACGAACGTTGATATAAGGAAAAATATTTATTGTGTAGAACAGTATACTCAGTGATTTCCTTTGAAACTTAAAATGTCCATATGTTAATTTCAGATGTGACTGCATACTTCTGCTGTCCTTTCTTTGATCCTCTTTCTTTCCCACATCACTGGCATTGATCTGATTCTTGTTATTATATCATCAGGGCTCTTCAAATTGCCTTATATCAGTTCTGAAAACATCCATGTGAAGTAGTTAATTAAGTGCTGGTGCTTTCACTTTACCACCTGGGAAGAAATGAGAAGGAATTAAGCGACATGCCCAAGGACACTCGCAGAAAGACTGTGACCAGACAGAAACTTGGAAATAAGCCTTCAGGCTCCTAGACAAGCACGAACACCAGGTAGCAGGACTCATCGGCCTCTTCTTGTAGTACTACATCACCTGACTGCTTTTAGGTCTTTTTTACAACCCTGAAGGCAGGGAATCAATATTAGAGCTCCTCTATCTCAGTGCTAAATGTAAGTAGTAACAAGTAAGTTCTAGGTGTGGTAGTTTCTCATGTAACTCAAGAAGTCTGTGCTGTAGATGACTACATCTGAGTTAATTGTTATGCTGCCTCTTCAGAAAAAGATGTTTCAGAGATGCTTTTTGTCTAAGGTGAGCAAAATAAATCGTGCTTATGAAATACCTCTTTCACCCTGTAGATGGTATCTGGATGCCTAATTCAGTGCAGAAGTTAGGTAGGAGGAATCCCAACTAACTTCGATTATTGTTTCCAAGTCAGCACACGTGCTTGCTCTGACATTTCTTACCTATCTGCATCCCCACTATCAGACTCTTTAAAAGAACAAAGACGCTGCTGGAAGGACATACAAGTCATGACTGAGTGATCACGTAGCATGGGATAGGTTGCTTTTACTCTAACCATTGCTCAATTCTCTCACCATTTGCACAGCAAAGGTTTTGCTACGAGATAACTCTGTATCAGAAAGTGCACTGAGCAGGTCACTGAGGGAGGTGGGCCAGACTTTAGGTGATGGCACAGACCACTGTTTCTATCAGGTGGACAGTGCTATGGTTTGTAGCAGATCAACAGAGTAAGAATCAACATAATCTAATTTTTATTCAACATCTGTAGTTCATTTTGCCACATCTTACGTCTTAAAAAAAAGTCTGCATTTCATATTGTGCTGCCACAGTGATTTTCACTTACAAACAATAACAACTGAGCTAATCTTTGGATGTGTTTCATTTCCTTCCATCTTGTTTCTTTCTATGCAATGTGTGAATAAATACATTTGTTTTGGGGAAGGAGTGTCTTAGACTTTCATCTGATGCATCATGAGCTAAATAGCTCTACTTATCACTGTTTAAGGAAGGTTCACCTAATGAATTAAACATTGGCTTGAGAGCATGGCTTTCAAAGAGGACTTTCTACGTAGGGTTGCCATGCTGCTGTCCATGATTTCCCAGGCAGAAATATGCATGCATGCATTATGGAGATGGATTCCCAGTGTGCAGTAAGCCAGGCATATCAGGTTTATTGTGCATGTGTCGACATTTTTTGGCACATTCATGAACACATCTATTGCCTGCACCGTGCAATTGATATGTAGAAGATGTTCTTCTGTCCAGGACTTGCTCATGCCCACAGACCAAAAAGAAGTACTGTTACTACTGCCAAGCTGCCAGATATCCAGGAATGCCTACTGTCCTCAAATCCAGTAAAAACAAGATTTCTAGGAGGAGAAAGAGGACATGTTTGAGTTTCCTGGACAAGTGGTTATCTTCATTCCATAAATCATTTCATCTGATTGCTTACACATCCACGTTTAAGGTGAGGCACACACAATGCCAAGTTACACTAAGCGATATTATGAGATGAAACAGTGTTGGTAAAGAGCTAAAATTTTTCTAGATGTAAATTTTCAGGAGCTGTAATCCATGAAAATACATGTCAAATCATTGCAGCCATCTCTAAATTTCAATAAAAGTTGATGGGCTTTGAGACATTCCCCAAAGGAGATCCACAAGACACACTTTTCGCTCTTTGTAGAAAATCAGTTATTTCCACCTTGTATTGCACTAAAGTTTAGTCAGGCTTTTGTCTCTTCCCTTACAAAAATCTGAAGAGCATTCCCAACATAATGATGTGAATAGGAGTAGGTCTAATTCATCGAAAAGGGATTGAGGCAGCTGATTTAGAAGAATAAACGTTGACCACAGAAGCAGCAGCTGCCCGTCTCTTAGCAAGCACAGTAGCTTGCTCTGATTTCCCGTCTGTTCTTAAACCTCTATGTTAATGTCATCCTGGGGACATTGCTCTCTGTCTGGTAGAGGCCATCTCCTCACCTTCCCAAGCTCCAGATATTCTTTCCTGAGCATCAAGAGAAGAAAGTGTTTGCCCTTGAGCATGTTTGCTGGTAGGCTGCATTTGCCCCTCAAATGCATCATGAAAATCTGACTTCATCTGAAGCTCCAGTTACATTTATAATTATATGAAGGGATGTGACGCTAATGGAAAATTATGTGGGTTTTGTTTTATGTGCTTTGTTTATAACTTAACATGGCACTTAATAAAAAAGCTGTATAAATCAACTGATACAAATAATCATTTCTTTATCAGGAAATTACATGTGCAAAGTATTGGTTAGTGGAATGAGTCTTAATGAAATTCAGTCAAAAGCTGCAGATCTGAGAATGAACAGGGACCTCAATAGAAGAAGGTTCTATTTTTCCTGTAAGGTTCAGAGATTCAAACAATAAAATAGTGATTTAATAGACTTTAAGTCAATCAAGATGATACAATAGTGTTAATTAGCCTTTTGTGCCTAATTCACAACTAATTCTGTTGTCTACTTATTTATGTTCTAAAGTGGCCCTGATGAAATTTTTAATATTTCACCTAAGCTAAGATCCATTTTTAGGCTGGCTGGTAATTTTCTCATATATAGCTTGAAATTGTACTCTAGATAATTTTGCACAGTAGTATATCTACATGTCAGGATCATTGGCTGCTGTGTTGAATGGCTCTTCAGAGCTGACAACTGGATAATAGCTTTACTTTCAGCCAGCAGAGGAAGTCAAGAGCAAAAGTGTAGAGATAATGTGAATATAATTCATTATTCAAATATGCAAGTGATGAACTGAAAACAAAGAGGGAAGAGTAATAATGGTGTCATTATTTTTATTACTCTTGTTTTGCAAACGTAGCGTGAAACATTAAAGTAGATCTTTGAGAGATTCTCAACTGTACAGTGACAAATTTACTTTCTTGGCAATATTGATAAAAGGAAAGTAAAGCAGACAGATTTCTGCAGAAGGCATGCTGCGCTGGTAGTTGTACTATTAAATATGTTCTTGTTGCCTTTTGCTCTTTAAAATTCACATTATTAGTTACTCTTTAGATGCCTGATCAGTGACTGGAAGAAAGTGCATTGTTGTTCTTGTGGCTCTTTTTAGTTAAGACAATCTTCAAAGCTTTTAAATCTTTGTAGCATGACTAACAAAGGCCAAATAAGCAGGTTAGGTAAAGCTTTCCTTGAAAAATGAGGCATTTGCATGTGATAGCAAAACATTCTCCATGAAAGCAGCACAGATATAGGTTTTAATGGAAAAAGGACGTAAGGAGCATCCATTTGGTAACTGAAGTGCTTTCCCCTTACTATGCTGTTTAACACTCTACCTTTCATATTGTCTGCTTTACTTCTCTAATGCTTAGGTGAAGATTTATTAAAAAACAATTTTTAGTGCTTTTGATTTTTAAGTGTATGCACAGCAATATACAGACACTTTGGGAAATAAAGATCAAAGATTTTCTGCTAAGCTTACAGCAAGGGTAATGAAAGTCCCCTGCAGATATCACATCCCTTTTGTACGGGGCAGTGTGCCAACCACCCTTTTCTCCAAGCAGCTTATGCACCCGAGAAAGGAAAATAAAGCATGGAGGAGGCACAGGGGTCTCACCTCTGCGTGTGTGAGTAACAGAGAGCAAGTAACATCTGGAAGGGCCCAGGTACCAGCTATGGCACTCCCTATCTCACCCTAAAATCTCTTTGTAGCTGCATAGGAAGGCTTTGTGGATTATTTTTTTAGTACCTGCAAAGCGCGCGTTAGTAGTTTATCGCACTGCCAGAGACTGTACAGCATGCTTTTATGAAAACTCCAGAATTTACTGGCAGATTTGACATGCAGCTGTTAGGAGGTTACAGTTCTGCATAATGCTTTCTGGGAGAGCTTCGACAGGTGCCGTTCTGCAAGGAGTTAATTTGAGATAAGAAAGAAGGGGATTGTGGTAGTTAAAAACAGCATTACCTTCATGGTTATAAAAGTAAGTGGAAGTAGGCAAGGCAGGCAAAGCCTGTGAAGAAGAGAGGATTGTTTTCCTGAGTACACAAATGGGAGACTGAGGCACAGGGGAATTAAAAGTCTTGCCCAAGATCAAAGAAGCAACTTGTGGGCGACCCCTCCCTACTGTCTTTCTCAGCTTCACAAGCAATATTTTACCTCCTAAGCGAATGTTATAGTGAGAACTGATAGAGATTTAGTATTAATTCTGAATATTTTCTCATTTTCATGGTAAATTGCAAGGTCCTGCACATGGGTCAGTGCAACCCCAAACACAACAACAGGCTGAGTGGAGAATGGACTGCGAGCAGCCCTAAGGAGGACTTGGGGTGCTGGTTGATGGGAACCTCAACATGAGCCGGCAGTGAGCGCTGGCAACCCAGAAAGCCAACTGTGTCCTGGGCTACATCAAAAGAATTGTGACCAGCAGTTCAGGGGAGTGGATTCTGCCTCTCTACTCCACTGTCATGAGACCCCACCTGCAGTGGGGTCCAGTACAGGAGCTGTCCAGCTCTGGGGTCCCCAGTACAGGAAAAATGTGGAGCTCTTGGAGCGAGTCCAGAGGAGGCCACGAAGATGATTAGAGCGTTGGAGCACCTCTCCTATGAAGACAGGCTGAGAGAATAGAGTGTGTTCAGCCTCGAGAAGAGAAGGCTCCAGGGACACCTTACAGCAGCCTTCCGGTATCTAAAGGGGCCTACAGAAAAGCTGGCAAGGGGCTGTTTACAAGGGCAGGTAGGACAAGGGGGAATGGGTTTAAACTGAAAGATGGGAGATTTAGATTAGATATTGGGAAGAGAGGGTTTTTTTATGATGAGGGCAGTGAGGCCCTCAGGTTGCCCAGAGAAGCTGCGGAGGCCCCATCCCTGGCAGCATTCAAGGCCAGGTTGGATGGGGCTTTGGGCAACCTGGTCTAGTGGAGGGTATCTCTGTCCATGGCCGGGGAATTGGAACTAGATGGTCTGTGAGGTCCCTTTCAACCTAAACCATTATATGGTTTTACGATGTTTCTAAATTTGTGAAGGTATGAAATGCTAAAATGAGTAGAAGTGCCACAAAGGTTTGCATGATACTGTAACTGGTGATTCTCTTCTGACTTATATTTTAAACACAGCTAAGTTGTTTTCTTATTTACAGAAGCTTAAACTGTAGGAGACTTGAAATTTAATTCCATTAACTGCTATTTCTATTTTTCTCACCTTTACCTGATTTCACATCTGCAACTTGTACCCAGCCTTGAAGTAACCTTTTTATCTAAGTAACTGACACACAGATTTGGCTTCCAGCGTCCAGCTGGAGAGCCTAAGAGGCTATCAGAGTTCTCCAGACCTACAGTTTTGGAAACGAACTGTGTGAAGGAAGGACCAAGGCTACACTGTGAACTGGGAGTTTCAGGAGCAGCTCATTCCACAACTTTTATGAGCCTGAAAGAGCCTCTTAGATCCTGAGTCAGAAAACTATTTAAGCACGTGCTCAACTTCACTGGGACAGAAGCCTGTGCTTGCAGAAGCATGTGTTTAAGCACTGTCTTGAAAAAATATGGTTTCCTGTATCAGGGCTTTTAATCTCTCCATTCTCCAGTTCTCCATCTGTTAAAAAGAATTAACAGGTGGCAGAAAGGAAATGTTGTTATCTGTCTTCTGTTAGCTCTTTAAAGCCTCTGACTCTGGGTGTGTGGAGCCACTATCTCAGCGAGCCCCCAGCCTCTCTTGAAGCATCTGTGCCATCCTACAATGAAAAATTTATGCAGTTTTTTAACAAGTATATTATGCAACACTGAGCTGCACAGAAGAAAGATTCTGAGGAATGGGGAGGGACTGCTGACCTTCCCAGAAGCTGTAACTGTGTAGAGGACCCCATGCATTGCACTTCAGCACCAGAAATGCAGTAGCCACTGCACTGGACTACACTGTCACTGTTCTGGACTCTGGAGAAGAGGTATTGGTGATGTCAAGATCAGACAGACAAACCTTTTCTTGGATGGCCTCAGAAAGGAGAGGAAAGGTCCTCCTAAAGATAGCAGCTAATGCTGCCTCATGCAGCACGATCCCTTCAGCAAATACCAAATAGGATTAACCTACAGAGAATAGTTGCTTTGAGGTGGTGCTCTTGGGCCTGAGAACAGCGTGTGAGGAAGCTGGCCTGGCCCAGGAGGAGTCAAAATAATCAAGTCTGCAAAGTCTGGAGCTCTGTTCCTCTGTCACTGATAAAGCCAAGCCCAGAAACCAGTTACACTTGGGTGCTACATGCCTACCCTGGGCTCCCTCGCTCACAAGGACTCAGAGCGCAAAAGAAAGTTCTTCATTAATTAATATTAGTAGTAGTTATTTGCATTGTATTATGAAGACCCCATATGCAATACTGAGTGAAATATAATTCCGGTTGTAAATAGTTGTAATCTAATTAGATAAGACAATTAAGAATGGGAGGAAAATATAAAAGAGCGAACAAAAAGATAATGAACCAACATTTCATTAGCTCCAATATTTTTCCTTTTGTTTGGCTTTTTGGAGTTTCTTTCTTACTTATTTTTTAAATCATTTCTTTTTAAATTAGCAAAATCATTTCAATTTTCACTTTGGCTCTGTGTAAACCGGAGAAACGGCTTCTCATTAGAAATGTATTAATTAACATGATAATAAGGACGATTCTGCCTCGTGGATAAAGGCAGCCCTTTCCTATGAAAGCAGTGAGACGGAGATTATGCGCTAGCTGCTTCAGATGCTAAATAACAGCGGAACCGATCAAAGCCAGCCCCAGCCCACCGCAGGGACACACCGGGCAGTTGCCCACGTTACCAAAACCGGAGCTTTTTTCAGTGCAATTTCTTACTGCTCAGTTGTTATCTGTGTAATTCTGGTGGGTGCGGCGGGTAGATTTATTTTGCTCGGTAAGCGTGGCCGACCCGAGCAGGGCGGCTGAGAGCTCAGCGCTGCCCGTTCGCGGCCTGCGCTGCGCTCTGTGCGGCAGCAGCTGCTTTGCTTCCAGGCTGCAAACCGGGCAATTAACGTGAGCCCGGGTACGTCTGCAGAAGCTGAGGTCAAAACTTTGACTGAAGGTTCGCATGCTTAGCCTAGCCTGTGCTTAACACCGTGTTATTTATTCCCATTGCTTTCACGGCCAGCTTGGTTGTTTATCTCGTTGTTTCACTCACTGTGTTCCTGGGAAATCTCTGTTCCTCAGGAGGTCGGTGGGGGTTTCGATGAGGGCCGCAGCACAGGTGCAGTTCCAGCCCCTCTCCGGCCCTGTATAACCGTTCGTTGCGGTGCTCGAGAGCATCTTCCCCTGAGATGGAGGGCAGAAATGACACGGAGAGGGAGGAGCGGCAGGGGCTGGCGTTTCCACGAACCCCACAAGCCTGATAGAGTTGCCGTAGGACAATTTCCTATCCTGGATCCTTGTCCAGCTCCAGTGCTTTTTGCACCAGCAGTAGTAGTAAGTGTAGAGATGGGGAGAGTGTGATATGTGAGTTATTTTCACAAGTTCGAGATGACCCCGTAACTCATAAGTGGTGGAGCGGAGCCTGCAGAAAGGAATTTCTGTCCACCACGGACTGTGCTCGCTTAATTTATTGCTTAGCATGTACCTCTCACCATCAATGAGAAAACTAGCTGTCTGTGCGAAGGTGATGCTTTCGCTTGCTTGATCCTGGGGCAGGGGCTGTCTCCTTCCCTCTCGTCCCTGTGAGTGCGAGGTATTTCTTTGGGTAACACGTTTTCAGGTGGGTTCGGAGTGTGCTGGGTTGTCAGCTCCATGCAACACCACAGACAAACTTTTTAGTGATAAATTGACAAGTATGTGTGTGACGTGGCATCTGACTATCAGATGTTAGAGGAATGCAAAAGGCATACCATCGTGAGGCATATAATTCAGTGTGTGTGTGTGTCTGTATATATAGAACTAACAATTTATATTCTAATCATCACAAAGCAATCATACTGCGAGTGCATTTTTGTTATTAATACTTACTCTTTGATGCATAAACAATCCCATTTGAAATTCCTGGTACCAACTATGCTAATCTTTCACTGGAAAAAAACTTATTTGCAGAGGAGGAAGAATGAAGGGTAGGTAAGCGAAATGTATTTCATCTGTTTGAAATAACTGCAAAACTATCAGCATTAACGGTAAAAATATTTAATGAGTATTGCAGTAGCCAGCACCAAAAGTAGTGAGATACAGAATTGCATTTGTTCTGTCACAGACATGACTGACATTTAATTATTGTCTATTTTTGTGCTGATAATCTCATTCTTATCATTCGTTGTTAAATCCTTTAGAACCCCAAGAAAAATGAGATCAAGTGACAAAAATAAGATAATGAAATCATAGGAAATAGAATAAAATTATATCTTGTAGGTAAGAGGTGATTCGGGAGAGTAGGTTATTTTATGGGGTTGTATAAGCTCTATAAGTGATTGTGAATTAAATGTGTTGAGCTCACAGAAAAGCTTTGGAAAAGAATGGCTGATTGCAAGCTAAGCTGACTTCTTGGTTACCATTGTGCAGCGCATGCCATATGCAATGATATAAGATCATTGTAAACCTCAAAAGATGGCGAATTTAAGTCTTGTTGGGGAAAAATATCTATCTTTCCAGCTTACTTCCCTTTTGCTCGTCTGTTCCCTTTGTGCTGTTGTGAAGCTTTTGGAAGCTGGTTTGTCACAGGGACTGTAAAATCAGGATCTATTTTTATCGTTCTTAGCTTTCAGCCAGAAAAAGGCTTCCCTGTCTTTTGCCAAAAACTATATTGCCTACATAACCCGATCCAAGCTTTTGAGTCACTGTGTATGTCTGTTCGCAATATGTAACAGGAAAACACTTCTAGCTGAAGTTTAAAATGAGGTAGGAAATCTTTTGCAAAAATTAAATGAACAATGAGTTCTGCTAAGGGAAAGTCAAAGGCAACACTCACCATTTATTAGTCTTTTCCAAGATAACCTGCTAAGTTCATTGAAAAATGACTTTGCAAGTTGTACGGTGGTGAAAACATTGAAGGTTTAATTTTGTTTCCTGCTAACCTCTGAATGATGTAGTGGAAATCTGGTCTACGCACGCTAAGAAAAAATGCTGACAAACAAAAGTATAGAACTCATGAATGTGCTAATTTACTGAACAGGAATATTACTTCTCTGAGTGTGTTAGGCAGTAACCACTTCAGTGTTCACATTTCTGCCCGTTGTCATGTAAGTGGGCTTTGTGACTATTTGGCGACAAAAAGTGTAGTCAGTGCAGAAACATGGGAATCTCGTTTTCCTCCCGTCACAGGATTATCTGTGACCTCGTGAAACAAGCCTAAGCTGTGAGATGGGGTTTATTCCCAGTTCTGGTATTGACTGTCTGTACAGCTATAGGCATAGGTCTTCAATGCTCAGGTGGCCAAGAAGGCCAATGGCATCCTGGCCTGCATCAGGAATGGAGCGGTCAGCAGGAGCAGGGAGGTGATTGTCCCCCTGTACTCGGCGCTGGTGAGGCCACACCTTGAGCACTGTGCTCAGTTTTGGGCCCCTCAGTACAGGAAGGACATTTTGCTGCTGGAGCGTGTCCAGAGAAGGGCAACAAAACTGGTGAAGGGACTGGAAAACAAGCCTTATGAGGAGCGGCTGAGGGAACTGGGACTGTTTAGTCTGAAGAAGAGGAGGCTGAGGGGAGACCTGGTGGCTCTCTACAACTACCTGAAAGGAGACGAGGTGGGTGTCGGTCTCTTCTCCCAAGTAACAATCGACAGGACAAGAGGGAATGACCTCAAGTTCCGTCAGGGAGGGGGTTAGATTGGATATTAGGAAAAATTTCTTCATGGAAAGAGTAGTGAGGTATTGGAACAGACTGCCCAGAGAGGTGGTTGAATCACTGTCCCTGGAGACATTCAAAAAATATGTAGATGTGGCACTCCAGGACATGGTTTAGTAGGCATGGTGGTGTTAGGTTGACGGTTGGACTTGATAATCTTGGAGGTCCTTTCCAACCTTAGGGATTCTATGATTATATGATTCTATGAATATTCTCTTCATTAGCTTCTGCCTTGTAAAATAATGTAAGTCATGATGAAAAAGTGTTTTGGAGTCCCTGAATGAACAACAGTATGTGAATTCAAAATGTTCTTGCCATAAGAACTTGTTTGCAAATTATTGTTATTACAAGTACCTCTATCTGTATCAAAAGTGATTGTTTTGCGTGGAAGAGCATATGTGACATCGATTTGCACCTGACTCCTTTTTCAAAATGTAGAACTCTGCATTTTATCAAAATCATGTCTACAAGTAGCCTACTGTCTAAGCTTTGCTGCTTGGGGGAATCACAAGGCAAGTGGATTTTGTAGCTACTTTTCAAATGCTGAAGACGCAACATTTGAGATATTCTCTCTGCTTCGTGCTCCAGCTCAGATAACCTTCTTCATATGGAAACTCCTGCCGTGAAACAGCAGATGTCTGCTCTGCTCCTTCACCATGGAAATTCAGAATGGAAACCAGTCAGAGTGCTTTGTGCAGGCCATCTGCCCGGCCACACTGCCACCACAGAAAAGGACGTCATCCTTCCCAAGAGTGATCAACAGCTCCCAAATTAGATGCTTAAAGTTGGCAATATGAATATCTCCATCTCTAAACCTGTATGCTATTTTGGAGGTGGCTGACTTTCACATTTCTGTACTCAAGGTCAGGCCAAGCCCAAACATTTAGGTTACATTTCGAGTCCCACATTCTGACAACCTGAAAACAAGAAGAGGGCTTTGGTTCAGCAGTTAGAAAAACAGCTTCTGCAACCAATCTTCTACCTAAGCAATGGACTGTGATTGGAATGCAAAGAAATAGCATGTTTTATAGGACTCTGTAGGATGCTGGATCTCTGAAGAGAAAGCAAGAGCCAGGACCGGCACTGCTCTGAGAATAAAGCTTTCCCAGGCCATGGTTCCATTCATACTACCAGGGAGAACAGGTTGTTCCTCAGCTTCCTCCAGTGACAGAGCAGAAATCTTCAGAAATTCGTAACAGAGCTTAGCTAATATTTCAAAACTTTGCTGCTTTACCAAATAAATGTCAGAGATTTAAATTTATTAAGCTCATTTGGGAGTCAACAGACATTTGTATATAATAGAACCTGTGCTATAGTTCATCCTCATTTGTCCCTAAACCAAAAGATTTTGGGGTTAATTTAAGTTTTAATTTAAACTTTTAGAAAAGTTTAGCCAGACATAGGCTGCATAGATGTCCACATGCTCCTTCTTCAGTCTTTCAGAGAGGTATGAAACTAGCTTGAGTTTTATGTTGAATTGGCTTTTCTTCAGTGAGTGCTGTTGCAGTGGCATGGAATGTCTGGAACGGCCCGAGGAACAAGGGAATGAAATAATCCCATTTTACCAGGCAATTCTTGGTGCTTCTCGTAGTCTTGCCCTGTTGTCCCAACCCAGGACTTAAAGCTCTAGAGACCTCAGTGCAGCTGCACTTCCTTGGTGTGGATGCAGAAATTACACTCTTCGTTGTGTGTCTCTGATTCCCCGTACTCACAAGCATGACAGGAACACCAGCACACCGTGACAACTTCAGCAAAGTGCGTGTAGAGGCTCGGTGCTGGGAGTGGTCAGCGAGCTCCACAAATCCCAAGTTGGTACGGCAGCGTTTGAAGGGTGCTCCCAGCTGGTGTGCTGTCTTTGTCCTCCTCTGGAAAACTTCTGTCTGCAAAGCAAAACTGGCTTTGTAAAGCGCCTATTTTAGAAAAGCACGTATGGTGTCATATATATATAGACAGAGAGATTTATTTTGGACTAGTATAAATCTACGTTACTAGCGTACTACCCTCAGGCAGAATTCAGGTATGTGATTTGGTAACCTATTGACATTTACATGTCCATAGGTGTTAATATGACCTACATCAGCTACGTGTTTCAACAGAAGCTTCCTGTACTCTCCCCATTTCATACATAAAAAACTAAATATCTTTAAGTTATTTCTGAATCATAAAATAGCATAGAAATAGCATTTAAACAGTGGCTTGGTCTTACGTATCTTTTGGTTGAGTTTCCTTCCAGTCTTCTATAAGCCTCACTGTTGGTAATAGTATTAAATCTGCCTCCTTTCTGCCTGGCAAATCTACATGAACAGTTGCATCTGGGCCTGTTTATATCCACTGCTACACTAGTATTCATGCATCACCCATGGTAAGAGGAAGGGGAAAGCAAGTCAATTAACTTGTTTGCATTTGCTAGTTGGAGATAGTCCTAAATAATGGAGTTCGGGAGGTTTAAAATAATTAATGTATTTCCAACTACAGTGTTACTAACCTTCGCTGGGGTCCTTGGCTGAGATAATCGTGTTCTTTTCAAAATGCAATGCAGGGCTACAAAACTTTCTAACTGATTTGGGAACCTTTAACCGCCTGGCTGCAGGGTCCACAGTCGCTGACAAGATTTTGAAGATGAGATCACTGCTTGGTGAAACGAAGAGCTGCCCCTTTGTTACCCAGTGGCAAATGAGTAATGTACAAACTCTGCCAACCTAAATTCGTACCAAAAATGTTTGTGCTCATTTAGATCATGACTTGGATGGAAAATCTATTCACCTCACGTGATGCCCATGGGAATCTTTCCCTTGATACCAGTGTGCTTTGAAGCAGTTGTTTGACCAGTGGCAAAGCAAGTAGTGTTATAATATTTATAGTTAATGGCCAGTTGTGAATTTCAGTCCATAAAGTCAGGTAATATATAAATCTATACTCTACCTTAGTTATAGGGTAATGGATGTACTTCACAGATGCAGTCAAAACAATTTACCAAGGATGAACTGCTCATTTTGAAAAGCAAAGTCTATCACACAGCATCTGCAGACAGTAAAGTGTCATGAAGACAGATTTAGTGGCTTGGTGGTTGTTCCCAGGGAGCTCCTTCTGCACTGAAATGGTAACATGAGAAAAAGTGGTAAGATAATTGCTGGAAGACTGAAAAATTATCATTTGTATCACTATCCGAGAGGTGGGAGAAGCAGATGTTTCGGAGTAGGCAAGGCGATGACTAGGCTGCGGAGAACTTGGACAGTGGAGAGGGCGCGTTGCTCAGCAGTTATCAGAGCCCAGGAGACTGGATTTGCTTTACTAGACATCGGTGCAAAAAGTGAGCTACAGCAGCGGGTTCCAGCTTTCTCTTGTGAGAACCTTTTACACAGACGGTTCCCTACAACAGGTGATTTTTTTTTGCTGTAACGTGAAAGTGGGGAAAGATTAATGTAAGCAAGAAGTATAATAGTTCCCAAAGTCTGGATAAAGGCTGCAGACAAAACTCTGCAATGTCTTTGTGCATCTTCAGTCTCACAGATGGCGAGACAGATAATACTCAGCCTGCAGTTCAACTTCAGACATGCTGAAAAACACCCATCACCTGAGCCCAGAGATGGTCCTAAGGCCCAGTTACAGCGAGGAGTATCTGTGTACGCATCCCACGGGCAACCCGTTTCAACTGCTGGGTTTCTTCTCTTCTTGCTCCTTGCCCTCTGCAGCTGGTAGCTCAGTGGTGCTGCTTTTCTCAGCTTGTCCTGCTGAATATTCCTGGATTAGTATTCTTCCTTTGATTATCACGGTCTGCTAAGCCTGTGGCTGGACCTGTAAGCCAGGTAAGCCATGACTCAGGGAAGAGCCACGGCAAGTGGCAAATGAAAAGAGAAAAGGAGTGTCTTACAAGAATTTATATGGCTGCCTTTTTAAACTGAGTTCTCATCCTTTTACTTCTATGTTTTATTAACATACTTTGTTTTTGAGGTTAGCATAAAGAAAGAGTCTCTGGAGCTTCTCTAGATCCATAATTACAGACACAAAGAAAGAAAAAAATTCAGCACACACTATTTGCTACATACTTTTACACTAGCTATTGCAAAAACATAGAGTCTCATAGCTTTGCGCCGCCAGACAGCTGAGTTCAACCTTGGGGGGCAGCAGCAGCGTTGCAAGTGCAGGTGGAAATAGGTCTATTTGGTAGAACTGTTAGGTGTCTGCAAGATGTTCGTTCCGAGGAACACAGTACTTCCACATATGTTACGTATTAAGGAAAAGGTTTCCAAGCTGGAGGCTCTGAAGCATTAATGTCTTAGATTATAGCCCAAAGAGCATCTAATCTGACCTAAGAAACGTTGAGGGGAGTCTTCTGGCATAGGTGTAGAATGACCCCTGGAAACAGGTATGGTCAATACGGCTACAGGGAGGTCAGCGCTACCTTTGCTGGGCTGATGATCTAAACTGGAAACAGAGCTTTTGAGCCAGCCCAGGAAGGAACCCCCGTAATGATATTTTAGTGTGTGTTTGGGGAAGGAGGTGAGGTGGGGGGTGGGGGGTGGTAAACACACAAGGAAGTTCAAAGTATGAATGACTTTCCTATCTATTCCTATAAATAAGGGACAGATTTTTCTCATTCAGTCAGGGCTTATGAGAATATCACCCACACTAAAAGAGACAGGCATATTATTTCACTCTCTATTGTTCCATATTCCACCGAATATGCAAAATGAAAAACAGGTGACTGCAGTGCATGTATGTGCTCTTTTTTTTTTTTTTCCTTTTTGGGGGGGGGCAAAGAAACTTTTGATCTTCAGTCTGTACAGAAGCATCCCAACTTTAAAAAAGAGCACTGTCAGATTTATTATGGCACTGAAAAGTACAGATATTATGCTTACCATTACTCAGTGACCTCTTTAGTTTGCCATCAAGGTCCAAGATTTATTGTCTTCTGTGTTTTAAATGCAAAAGGATATGTCCTGTTAATATTTCTGGGTTTGCTGTGAAGCAATGACTTCCTGTTTGCGGGTACCACAAGTAAAGAAGACACAAACCACAAGTGCCAACACTATGTAATTTTTTTGGTCCTGAGTCCCTAATTTCTCAGTCATCCAATGCGTTCTGTCAAAATGCAGCCTGAAAGTCTAGACCAAGAGATATCTGTGATAGAAAGTGTACATCAGTATTTCAAGCCCTCTAAATTTATTCTAGCCATTTGACAGTTGCTTGGAGATACAATCTCAATTTTTTTGCAGTAGCCCCTTCAAGTGGATATTTATGGCAGATACAACTGTAATTATTTACCTGTAACAAAGTCCAGGTCTGCCTGCTCCAGGTGATACAGACAACAGAAGGACACAGAGAAAATATTAATCTTCTTTCTGTCTAGATTTTGACCTTTTGCACCCAGTCTCTTGGCTTGTTATGGAGATGGGGCTGTGTTTGGGGTTTTTTGTTTACAGCTTTTGTTTCCTGACTCCATGAGTGTATCAGTTATCGGTATCAGCCACTAAACGACAGCTGAGGGTCTGACTGTGCCTCCCTGACTCACATTTAACATTCTCACTTGCATTAAAAATTGCTGGAGTCAAATGGGACCAGTCACGTGCGTTAAGGTGACTCCGGAGTGAGGAAGTTGTACATTTTGGGACACCGAGTTTTTATTAGCGTAACTCCTGCTTTACACAGAAGGAGTTTATTTGGACAAAAAGAAGTGAAAGAGAAGAATGATGGAGAAAATAACTGAGCCACAAAAAAAATGGGAATCAGTATCTTGTCTTGGTAAAGATACTAAACCTGTGCCTGCTTTTAAAAGGATAAATAATCCTGTTGATTCAGTTGGGACTATTTATGCCGTCAGGCATGTGCTGAAGAAATTGAATGATTCGGAGCCACAGCGACTAATAATATTTATATATATTTTAAATGCAACTGCAATAAAACAGAATACTTTGTCCCCTGCATAGCGTGGAGCAATGAGGGAGAATAATAGAAGCAACAAATTCTCATTTGCTTTTATTCCTTCAGCAGAAACACGGCGTGTTTGAGTTGGCCGCGTTCCCATCATGTTCATGTCGCTTGGTACACAGAAAAGCCTTGGCTGGGCTTGGTGCCATTTTGACGTGCCTCCGTTTGGCTGGGCAGAACCGGTCTCTTAACACCTCTCTCGCCGTGGTTTCTAGGAGCGCCTGTTGAACACACCGCGCAAAATTTCGTGAATGAATGATTTCAGAATATGAGAACTATAGAAAAAGGTTCTTTTACTTGCAAAAACATTGCTAAGAAGAGGGTTTAATTATGTGCACTGTGTTTCCTTAATGTATTTCTCTTTGCTGGTGTTTTGGTTTGGTTTGGCTTTTTATGTGAAATTATTTCATCTTTGGCTTGCATACTGTTAATATAAGTTCTAATGTGTTTTTCTATATTATCTGTAATTTGATCAGCCTCCTTTACATAACTTCTAATAATTTGCATTCTCATATTTTTCTATAAAAGCTCAGAGATACTGAGAATCAGAGTAAATCATATGAGAGCAAATATCACTGGAACAGGCATATTATCACTAGCAGCACTTAGGTCAGTAATCCAAGTACTGTTGAATGCTCAAGTTACATTTGAAATGTGAAAATATTCATATGAGCAATAAGTAATAATTCTATTCTAAATCACTGTACAGCCTCATCTTTGTTTTTTTATCTCTGTGTAGCTACTACATCTTGCTTTAGTTGTGTGTTTCAAATGTATTCCACCTTTACAGACCCTCTTGCATTTAGTTATTTTGTGAAGCAAGAAAACAAACCAGATTCTGTGTTATTCCAATGAAAGCAACACAGCTACAGAACGGATGAATTGAGTCCATATACCACATCCTTTCAAAGTAATCACCACTAATTTATTTATAGCGGATTTTTTCAAAGTTGTTGAAAATCCATCCAATTTATTATACATTTGCCATCTACTAGATAGTGTGCTAAGAGCTGATTCCTCTGCTTCTCAGTTGACTGAAACTGTCATTTAAACCAAAAAGTAGTCTTACATTCGAGACTTTTTCAACACCCAGTGGTCCCAAGGATAAGGAATAGCTCCCAGAAAGCATGCAGGCATTTTTCTTTTCCAGCGAAAGGTCCTACTCCCTAAAGCTCCAATAACCTGCCCGTGACTGCAGAGGAGCAGGGTATTTGCAGCAGGCTGGATGTGGAACTTACAGGAATTACCGATACTGTCTTGCAATCAAGTCACCAAACTGAGCTGGTTTGCAGGAGTCATTCTAGTCTGCAAAGGGATTTTTAGGAAACCTCACTGCCTTTCTCACCATTCCAACAAGCAACCAGTCTGCATCCTCCCCAGTCTGCATCCTTCCCAGTCTGCATCCTTCCCACATCCCTGGGCGTGATAAGGCCTCTTTTGTGCACCTCTAAGAATAAATGTATTTACTTTGAGTGCCTTGGACACTCAAGGCTCTCAAATCGCTCTCCTGAGCGCAGAGGATCTGGACCCAGTGCAGGCAGCGTTTCCACACCGTTACCACCCCTAGGTTACCAGCTGCAAAGCGATATGGAATTTCATTCCATTTCTGGTATGCAGCTCCAACTCCTGAAAGCTATGATGAGATGTTCATCTTTACTGTACTCATTTCAGCAGTGCGTCCACTGCTTTGAACAATTTGACACACGGAGATGCTTTTTACAAGTTGATTTTTGTTGCTTTCTTTCTGTTGACATGATTCACTTGTCAGACTATGTACTTGGGTTTTCATCGCCTCTTCCCAAGTGGAGATTGCATATCTTCATTTTGGCAGCTTCTGGATTCCATCTCAAAATGTAACCACTGCACATTGCCTGCAGTGCTGGAATCTCTAGGGATTACTTTTTATTGCTGTTTTGGAGGGGGAGGACATTAGTGATTTGGCAACAGCCTTGCAGCTGTGACCCAAAACTTCCTATTTTGCTCTTCATTTTTATAATAGTGTGTATTATTATAGTATCCACAAGCCCAGTTTCCAGCCCTAAGACATGATGACAGCAGATACAATTAAAAGCAGCACTTTGAAAATTACACATACTAAAACTTGACAGGATCAAGTTTGTTTGCAAACTTACATAAGGCTTGTTGAAATTGCCTGAAATAAATATATATATGTATACTTTTTTTAAAAATGGAACTAAGCTGGTTTAGATGTGAGTCTGTAGGTTTTGGATGGCATTGGGAAACCAGTGGAAACTTGGTGAATCATCTGAACTCAGATTTTTTAAATTAGTGCACAAGAAATGTGTGAACAAAGGCAAAGCAAAAGCAGAGTTTAACTGCATTTTCATCATCCTGATTTACATGAATATCCATGGAGTTATGGGCAGAAGTGCCATTAAATGATCTGGTTTAATCTCCTGAGTATCACATTCAACATTTCATCCAGTTTGTCTTCCATTGAGACCAACCACTCCACCCTGATGAAAGCCTTCTCTGGTTGGTTTTTGAGTTTTGGGTTGTGTTTTTTTTTTGCAAAGCATCATTTTCAGGATAGAATGCAGTTTTACTTTGTAGACACAAAGAAATGAAGAATCCCTCTGTTCTCATGGCTCTCACTGCCAAGAAGTTTTGTCTGTTTGGTTTTATTATTATTACTAGTTTTTTTCTGATGTAATTTTGAAATTATCAGTCTTTCATACTCCTTTGTATGGTAAATTAAAAATCCTGAGTTTCCCAAAAAGCTATTTTAGATATTATGATCAAGTGGTAAGGTAATCAAACTGAATATCTAGAGAGTCACTCTCAGAATTTTCTCTGGGCTTTGAATAGATTTTTACACTCCTCCTATAATCAGTTTAATTTTTAACATCCTTGGAATCATATGGACACCGGAGCGATAGGCTCTAAAGGTGTGAGGCAATATTTGTAGGTGATATAGTAATGTCTTTCTAGTAAGAGGGGTTTACAGTCGCATTTAAGTCTAATCACTGCAAAGAAGCACACCCTTCCCCTTACTGTGTTAGCCAAGGATTGCTCTAGCCCTTTTTGCCACAGGATTGAGCTGGGTGCTCAGGTGCAGTTGCTCATGTGTTTTTATCCAAGAAACCTCTCAGAATCACCACTTTCCAGGATACCAGTCTTTATTTCTGAAAGCATGGCCTCGATTTCTGGTCCCTGAATGTCTGCCTTTGCATTTGGATCTGTTGATGTGCTTTATTTGGATTTGTCTAGTTTACCTGGTTCCTCTCACAGAATCATGAAATGGTTTGGGTTTGAAGGGACCTCAGTGACTCTCTTCTCCTTATTAGTATTTACTATTCCACCAACCTTTGCATAATCTATGCACTTTATTGGCAAACCAGTCTTCAAAACCTCAGCGAAAATGGAATGTAATTATTGGTAGAATTGATTCCTGTGAAACCCCTGTAAAATGCTCTTGTTTGGTGGTGGCTGAGTATTATTTTTTATTTAGCTTTAAATATGTTCCTTATTATGTCAGAGCAAATACATGATCCACCATCCTCAGCGTCCAGTAATTCCAGCTGATGCCACTGAGACGTCCATCTTAGTCATTTAAGCCAATTTAGCATAAAAAAAATGTTTATTCTGTGATTTCAGACCAACTCAGTAATCCCCAGTTGCAGTGAGTTCCCTAGACTGATTATGCATCGTGCCAGAAGGTGTTTCCTTGTATGAGTCATGCATTTCTTCTAGACTGAATGAGCACGCTAAGCTCTGGTGCTCAGAGGATGAGCAAATTTTACAGCTATAGAAGGAATTTAGTTTTTAAAACTCAGACTTGGTGTAATGAACTTGCTTGAGTATATCCTGGTGGACTGTACCAAAGATAATCAGCAGTTACCCTAAACAAAATATCCCATTTTCTATTTCAGTCAGCTGCTCCTGCTATTAAGGCAAATCCTGCAAGATGTTATGATGGAATGTTTTAATTAGAGGAAGTGTCTCTACCAAATGAATCACAGCACCAAACCTCACAGTCATGGCACATGCACGTTCAGGTCTGGAAAGTGTCAGGCAAGATGCCGAGCCTCAGATTCACATTCAGGACTTGCCCATCATCCTCCACGGATTCTGGGATGTTAAAGGTTTGGTGCAGACCTGTCTCTAATGTTAATCTTACAGTGGAGGTCAATTACCTATATATCACAAGGGGTTTATATTATCTCCTATCAGTGCAGTGTCTGTCCGACTTCTGCTTAAAATCCGTAGCAACAAAAGGTCTCTGGTAATCTTCATGAAATCTCATTAATTTAGAACTGTACTTACTGTAAGTCTTTATTTGATTACGATTATTATTAGCATGCTGATTTGGGATTTTTTTTCTTTGGGGGTATTTACTGGGTCATTTCCTTCAACTCTTTTGTGGGCAGTTAAGCGGAGGAAGAAACGGCAGGCTTGAGTTGTGGACTGTAGAAATCCAGCCTGCCGAAATAGCGAGACTGCATCCAAGCAGAAGATCATACCGAAGGAACCGGGAAAAGGATCTCAATGAAAAAGTTTTATCTCGAGTCCTGGAACAACGATGAGAAAGGCTCACTACAGCTTGAGTTAACAGACATGGGTTGTTGTTTTTTTCTCTAAAAGATTCCTAAGTATTTCATCCAAACAGCTGATTTTTAGCTGGCTGTAGAATAGTATCATGTGAAGCACTTACGCAAGATAGATAGGTAAGGTGTGGTGAGTCACAGGAATAAAGTGTAAGTGGGTAGCAACAAGTAATATTTACATAGAGACTTGCCTTCTGGAAAGGGGTACAACCCAGCCTGCAAAAAGAAACCAACCTGTTTGGTCTCTGTTTCAGTAGCTAAACATTACTAATAACAAAAAAAAATGAAGAAAATGAGAGGCTTAGGCAAATGAGCTGATAATGAGGAGATAGTTCATTAAGTATCATAAGAGAAGCCCTGTCTTCTTTATGTGATATTCAACCACATAAAATGCTACAGAGAGGGCTTTAGGCTTTTTTTGTATTTGAACTGTAAGATTACAAAATAGCTGTGCCTCGTTTGCTTACATATTAGCGCTTTTCTTGTTTAACACTGACGGTGTGCTTGGTTTCAGAGGCACATGACTTTTCTCTGGTGAAAATCAGCTATGCTGTGATATCCAGCTTCATATTCAAAATTAGAATTAGGCCTGAAATTACTCCTCAATAGTAGCTGAGTCAGGCTTAAGATGGTTTTAGTTGCTTTTTGTTCCCCTAAATATCTTTGTTCTTTGTCATACAAACAATGCAAAAGAGTCTGAGCATGACCTTTTCTAGCTGTAATTACTTAGACAAGTGACAATCAAAATCAGCTCAA
Source organism: Psophia crepitans (assembly GCA_013399095.1). Classification (NCBI taxonomy): domain Eukaryota; kingdom Metazoa; phylum Chordata; class Aves; order Gruiformes; family Psophiidae; genus Psophia; species Psophia crepitans. The sequence goes on along the minus strand of VWZZ01004884.1, from coordinate 145,559 downwards.
GGCCCATACTTTAGTCTAGATTTGAAGGTTTAAATCTGGTTCTAAAGAATATTTAAAACCCTTGGCTAAAAGCTCTTGGCTAAAAATCACTGGAATCAAGCACACTTCCTTAAGGAAGACTTCGGTGCTCAACATCTTTTCTGAATTTTAGTCCTTCAGGTTCCTAGCAAGACACATAGGCATGTAGTTAAATAGGAGCATGGAAGTAGTGGTGATCCCACAAGCATATTTTATATCACATAGCCCTTCCAAGAAGGCAAAAAAGAATTGTTCACATGCTAACAATTAAAGATGTTCTTGAGTTTTTTTGCTAGGCCAAGAACTAATGCCATCTTTTTGCAGAACCAATAGCAGAATTTGTCCCACTATGTTCAGATGTTTCTTACGAATAGCTTCTTTCCATTTTCTCCTCTTTTTTTTTCCAACTCATTCAGGAACTGTCCTTGAGGTTAAATAAAGGGATCCCTGTTTTCATTGTTTAGATTGGCACTGAATATTTGCTGCCTGTAAATCACAGATAGTGATCTCAGTTAAGAAAACTATTAAACTACTTTTTTTTTTTTATTGCCATGGATAACTAAAGAAGAAGAAAGAAAAAAAAAATCCATGTAAATGTCCTTGCTAGAATTATCAATGAACTGGGCAAAAAAAGTATTCATAAACCAGTCTCTGTTGTTATGTGTCAAACGGAGTAACAGAAATGTTCTTCCATTAACAACGAGGAAATGGGCTCGAGTGTCCTCCTGTGCTAAAAGCCACTCTGAAGAATGGCATTGAAGGGTTCTCCTTTGACTCCAGATCAAATTTGCTCATTTTAATGGTGAAAAGATTAGTTTTCTGTCCAGCAACCCTGCCAGCTAATCCTGCAGGTGAAAGCTGAGCTGCGCTCTGTCTGATTCACACTTCATCACCTGTAGCAAGGCTTGGGCGCCTGGAGCAGGCTTTTGTTGGTGATGGAAGAGTCTCACTCCCTTTCCATTAGCTGGGCTGAGCTGTGTTATGCTAAGTAAGGTAGTAAAAGTGTATTTTTATCAGGAAATTCAGGAGATACGGCACAATTTAAATGAGTCCCTGTATTGAATGGATCTGTTGAGTCAGTATTTTACTAACTACAGCTGTACGTTCGTGCAAAGTGTAATGCCAGTGTTGGATTTAACTCGGCAAACCTGAAGGGTCTAGGCAGCAACTGTCTTTAAGCTGAGAGACGGACAGAAAAGAGCAGTAAAAGCAGTGAGAACCTTCCTGCATTCTCATTCATGACTCAGAGATGTGGTGGTATCCAGACAGTCACCTCCTGAAATTACTGAAGTCCAGAACTAATTTCCACTGGAAAGAGTCCCACTGAGCTCAGATCCGCCTGGATCAGACCCCGAGTGGATGCAATTCATCTTCCAGCCGTGGGGGTCAGCTTTACAGCTATGCAACACTTCACTTGCACTCTACCATCTGGGCTTTCCAGTATTAACCTTGTGCTGAGCTGGCAGCAAAGGGCTGGCATCTGTTCAGGCTCAGGTACATGTCTTTCATCACTTAGGCACAAGCACCTTTCAGAACTTGGGCACCAATCGTACAACAACAGGAGACTGATCATCAGGAGGCAGAATACCATCAGTATCCAGACCAGTGGTCCCAAAACTACACATACACAACACATGCAGATTTGGGTTAAACAAAATGAAGTTGAAACTGATAAAAACAACTCTGAAGACAGGATAAATTCTTCAAGTAACAGCAGGTTAGCAGAGGAAGTGGATGTGATCAAGGACTTCGTGGGTAGACATGGATAAGGATCACAAAATAGATGACAAATGGAAAGCCATTCTTTAATTTAAAGCTTAGATGGTTAGACTGATCCCAGTTTAAGGTTTGTTTCATAGCTTACTTTTTAAGAGACCCTGTGGTGTAGCTGTAAGCTCCAACTTTGTTTTGATTTGTTCTCAAATACGTACTTTGTGTTGCCTCTCTCTAAATAATCCCAAGCATCGCCAAAAAAAAAAACCCAAAAAGCAAAGCAAAAACCCCACCAAACCTAGAAATGGGTGCATGACATTTTCATTGAAAGACAACTCAATTTTGTAACATTTTAAAATAACACATATGGACTCCAGCCACAGGTGGAGTTCCCTTGTGCCAGAAGCTGTACAAACTTCGTCTGGGCTCTAGGTCTTACCAACTTTCTAAATTTCGGTGAGAATCCCATCCACTTTTAACAACTTCCACAACTTTGTTCACATGAACAGACCCATATAGTACTAAAATGACACAATTTACGTGTGTGAAGTTACAGAAGGATTTAACAGTTTGAAGGATGAAATCTTCAGTTTAAAAAGAGGTAAAACAAATGAGAAAAGAACATGAAGTGGAAGAAGACTACGCACATCTATTCATCATTATGAGTTGGGATATGTCCTTATTTTGTGGCTCTAGGGAATTTTCCCACTGCAGGAAGTGAGCCCCAGCTTGATGGGTCTCCTTCAGTAATGCATTTAACATGTGTCTCATTGAAGTATTCATCTTGCTGGCCTTTCTTGCTGTTTTATTGAAGCATTTGCCTGTGCAGTGTTTGGATAAACTAGTTTTTCTATAGACTGGACACTATATCGCATTTTAGGTAAACAAAGCAAAAGGTATCCTTGTTGAAAAGTGGACTTGATTCACCACACAGTTGTAGTTTGTACTAGCTAATATGTTCTTAAAAGACCAGGTTGAGGATTTTTTCTTTTCAAAATGTTGTATAAGATTTTTATCTCAGCTGTGTCCCTTATAATCAAAGCCCTTGATTAGAGGCTCTCTTCATGAAAGACCAGTAGCTGCTGCAATTAAATACGTAATACTTCTGCTCCTGTTACTATTTAGGCCTTTTTTCCCTTAAAAGACATCCTTATCTGATACGGAGTTTGAAGGACAGCAACTCATCTTTCTTCTTACCTCCCCCTTTTCCCTGACAAAACATTTCCTCAGCCTCACTGTCCGCTCATTGAAGGAATTTTGATAACACTTTATACCAATTGCTGGTCAGCTATTTGGGGAAAAAAAAAAAAAAGCCAAAACATGTTAGTGCTTGTTTTACAATTAAAGGCATGAAAAGATAATCATCAAGAGGAAATGTCAAAGAATCACTGACTTTGAACTACTGTGTAAAAAATATGAGTAAAGATGGTCTGGGGAGTAAAGTGAGCCCTTTTGGCATGGCTCAGTGGGCAGGGGACATTGTATGGACCAGCATTACCTGCACAAGGGTATCTCAGTACATATGGGGTTAGTCCTTAGAGATGAGATTGAATTCCGGCTCTCTACAAAACAAACTCTAAGAACTCCGGATCGGAGCAGCTAACTGAGATATAATGTACGTAGAGCCCTTGTGAGGTGGGATGGAATGGAAACTGAACCTCCCTGCTGCCCCACAGCAGCTTCCCAACAAGAAGGCCATACCTGTTTGAGAATATGGCAGCAAAGCCCAAAGCCCAAAGCCTAGCTGCAGTCATATTAAACATCCAGGTTAGGTTCCTTCTACTTGATGAGCAAACATTTTTTTTAACTTGGCTTGTTCCTTTTCTGAAGTTAATTTTTTGGTTGTAGGGCAGAAAGTGGAAGTGCTACCATTGTGGCAGTCAAAGCTGGCCCTTATCCTGGCACCAGAGAGCACATCTTCATTAACGTCTGAGCTACTGACATGCAGGGGGGAAGAATGACTCATTTGATGAGTTTACTCATTAAAAAAAAGGAAACAATCACTATAAAGTTCTTGGAAAAAACTAGGATGTCTTTTTATTCACTTGAAATACTCACATCTGTCTGCTAGGGTCACATTCTCAAACTCACAAGTAAGCCCAATTGCAACCCACATGCAATTCCAGATGGAAAATATATACTCTGCAGAGGTAGCATGTCCTTGAAAAGGGAGAAAAAGAGGTGTCATTTGTATTCAGACCATAAGAATGGAAAGAAAAATGAGAGAAAAAGAGAATGAAAGAGGGAAGAAGAGTAGAATGG
>VWZZ01004884.1:6751-141521 GCA_013399095.1 Psophia crepitans | reverse complement strand
AAGAGAGGAGAGGAGAGGAGAGGAGAGGAGAGGAGAGGAGAGGAGAGGAGAGGAGAGGAGAATTGTCCCCTGCCAAAAACCTGCAACAACTGATTTTGCATATAACCGATTTGATCTTTATTTTGTTATAGATGTTTATTTATGTTACTCGAGAATGGGACCAGTATTGTTGTTGTCCTATCAGGCTTTGCAGTCACAAATTCTCTGATTTCCCGTAAGACCAGGATTATGCTGGCATTCGGAGCACTGTTGAATCCTCAGTTATCATTGGAACCAGCTTTATGAAATACAGTTGAGTGTGTATATATAGAGATATAGGTATGCGTGCATATGTGCATGTGTGTGCATGTGTATTTTGTCTATAGGTGTGCGTACATACGTAGACTCAATCCCCACTGGAAAGTTGTTCACTAAGCTTAGTGATACAGGTGCACAGAGGCATCTAGTGCAGCAAAGTCTATACTTCTCTTTGCCTTTGGGGAAACTCAGAGGTTTCAATATTAATCTTTAAGTTTAGCTCTTAGGTGTCAAAGAATCTCTTTCTGCCTTTGCCCACAGTGGTCTGGGCTGGTTGAGGTCCCTGGAGCTGATGGTGCCTCAGTTTACAGGACTGACAAGCGCTTTGCCAGCAAACCCCACCAGTGCTGTATTTTCCTTCTCCGTTTCTCTCGCTGAGGCTCACTGTGAGCATCTCACCACGCTGCAAAGCTGTTAACAGGTGAGGCATTCAGGTGCTGTGATAATAGTAAAGTTTATAAAACCACAAAGCAAAGCAAAGCTGAATGAGTGGCTGGACTGATGGCCCCGTGGGTTCGTTTAATTCAACGGCCACATTTTCATTGATTCAATGGAGCCAGAACTACACCGCACTGCAAAGTTGGCCCTTTAATTATGCTGGTTACCGTAAGCCAGATTTTTAGTTGCACACAGATCCCTGCAGTCACACAAAACCTTTTGTCTGTAGTGAGACAGCACAGGGATCTGCCCATGCAGTGCTCGCAGCAGGATCTGGCCCTACATGTCTGCGCACACGGTTAGTGCAGTGTAACCAGCCTGGGACCCACCGACCACACGTGGGCCGTGGGATGCATCTGCCTGGCCCACCGTTTTGCTTTAGCATGGCTGCCACAACTACGGGCACTTGTGGAAGGGAACCAGGAGTGCTTGTGTCCAGGCAGGTGGAGCTGCCCTCGCTGCTCCCACACGGCCCGGGAACGCGGGTTCAAAACTCGCATCAAACTTCAGGCACGATAGTCGTTCTCATCACTCTGATTTAAAATATCAGGTGACAATTTCCACACAGAACAATAAAGGAATATCTCTATGTTTATGAAATGGTAGTCCGTGTCCAAAACCTCGATTTCTCTACGAGAGAGGAAATGACAGCAGATACAAAAGAAAATCTGTTTTGATTATCACACCTGATAAGCCTCATTGGTTCATCATGTCATCTGCACTGCTAAAACCTAATGATTATGAGTGAAACCTTTCTCCCTGACCCATAATAAATTGTTCCTGAAAGGTGATGAATTACTTGCTGTCTTTTGCATCTTGGACAAAGGGATTGTATCACCCTTTCTGCAGAAGTCCTACAAAGGAACTAGTCCATTTTACATAATGTACGAAAAATAAAGGAAAAAAGAAAGGAAAAAAGAAAGAAAACAAAGAGCTACATGGCCTATCTGTTTTGTGCTCTTTTGGGTAAAATCAGTCTAAAGAGATACAGTAAATTTCTGCAATTAAAGTGAGGGGAATTTTTTTAAGAAGAGCCACTGCTAATCTCCATTTCATCTGTTGCCCTTTGCGTATTTTGCAAAATATGACCACTAGTTTCCACATGGTTGTGCCAGTGACTTTTCAATGGCCAGCCTGGCTACCTCTTCCTTACACCAGTAACTTGCTACTCACAGGAGCAGTTTTACTGGAGGCATCCGAGCGCCTGCCTATCACAGCAGTTTGGGACTCATCGTCGGCCCCAGGACGGCGAGTAGTCCGTCTGAGAACAAATGAGGGAATTTAGCGAAATGTATAAGTCCTTCCCATGCTACCTACTGAAACAAGCAGATCTATAGTCAATTTATTGAGCATAAATTACTGCCAACCTTCGCTAGAATAATTTATACTCCTGAGCCACTTCAGACAGGAAGGCAATAGGGAACTGTCAGGATACATGAGGTTTTATATAGAGATGAACGAATAGCTCATTATTCAAAGTCAAATGATATTCATATTTAGGGGTCAGAGAATTTGGGAAATGTTTAGACCCTCACCTGAGATTACAGTATGAATCCTCTTTCCCCATAAGGTCTTCTCAAAATAAGTGCTGGCTTTTCCAACCCGACTGCTTAACCAGAATAGTTAACCCAGGCAACAGTTGGGTGGGGAGAATTAATAACAGTAAAGGAGCAGGAAAATGAACAGAGGGACCCGGTGGCATAAGATTAAGGAAATGAGTGAAAAGAAGATGGGAAAAGAGGAATGAAGAGGTAAGGAGAAGAGGTGAAAAAGGGGGTAAACGGCCACTCAAAAAGAACATTCTGGCACAGTGTTAGTTTTCAAAAAGGCAATGCTCATTTCTAGTTGTGTTTGATTACTGGAAAATCTTTGAGCCATGCAGTACAAAAGGCAGAATATGTTCCTCTACACTGCTTTGTGTATTAGCCTAGGAAGTTCAGGCTTTATGAAGTAGAGTGGCATCTTTGCCATCTCTTTTTCAGTTTATCTTCAGTTCATAAAGATTAGCTTCTCAACTAGTCACAAAACAACCCTTTTAACTAAGTAAATCCAACTTCACTTTAAATCAGTTAAATCCCAGTTCTTCTCTGAAGTTGTGGACTACTGGTGGAAAAGGAACCTGTTCCTGTGTTTCAAGCTCCTGGCTTTCCAAGCTGCTCCTGGTTTTGTAGAACATTGCCTACCCAGTGCCAACCTTCCACTAAGGTAGGCGGAATTTCAATAGAGAAGGGAAAGCCTGGCTCTTTTTTTGACTCTTTCGCACCCTGATTCCACCACAGCTGCGTACTGGGCACTGTGCAAATGCTCAGCCACCACCTCTCTCAGTTCACCCAAAGTCGAGGGAAAGGAGCTTTGCAAAAAAAAAAAAAAAAATTTTTAAAAAATAAATGCAAAATGCAGCAGATAATTTTCTCTACAGTATCTCTGTTAATTCTAAGGAAATACTCATGTTCAGTAAACTTGAGTGGCATAGTCACAAAGAAAGTTCAGGGTATGTTTCACTCCAGATGTCCCCAGTGCTGCTAATTCCCGGATCAGCCATTACCTTAGTTTACTAAGTCATCTGTACTCACCTACAGATCCTTCACTTCATTACTCCCCGGCCAAAATCTCTTCCGAAGGCTCTTCTGACAGATTTATATTCTGAGCATCAGACAGGAATGCGGTTCTCTGTTTTTCCTTTACCTATACTACATAAACATGTCCGGGTTACTGCTCGTAGGGCTCCCCTGAAACAGCTAACACAGAGGATCTCAGGCTGAGCAGTACAGCTACTTAGAGAAATACCCCTGAGGTCCTGAGCTCCCTCCGACTATTGCAACCATTCTGACTTCTCAAGGTTTCATTTCAAGCCTCGCCTCTATTTCCGGAGCAATTTTTTGACTGAAAGGGCTGTGGTCAAAGAGAAGCCACGGTGGGGAAACATTTCATAGCGATGTTACGGTCAATGTGACTTTAAAAGTTTACTACAATGCAGCATCAATTCAACTAGGTGGAGTTTCTATGGCTATATAGGTAATTTCAGTTTGTTCTAGGAACCAACAGGGATTTTAGGGGTACATGTTTTACAAACTAGTTTCTTATATCACACAGGAATGACAAGACCCAACCCTCCAACTATGTTCTGGCAATAGTGGCATTTCACAGCCTACCTCTTACCCCTTTTCCCCAAGCAGACAGAGCATACAAAGGTATTGCTAAGGATAAGAGCTTTTTCCTTTCATAGAACAGTCGTCCTGTCTCTTGAGGACTTCAGCCATGAGAATTTATATTAAATGAAACTAATTAGCTAAAGGTTGCATCAAAACTCTCACAAAGACCCTCTGAGATCAGATTCCTTTCCTGCTAGTTATCTCCCCCGCAGATCCCCAAACAACTGAAGGCATTGTAGAGACAATTGTACAGATGCAGGTATGAGACCTGCTCCAGCGATGAGGGCTGTTTCAGTGGTACAAGCATCAGAAGAAAAAGGAAGGGAAGAAAGGCATCTCTTCAGCCATTTTCTGAAAATACCTCCAACATCCCTTTGCAAAACTCTATTAATAACGTACTGAGGTTCCACAGTCCTGCAAAGGGATGGAAATGGTTCCGTCATCACCTTAAGCCTTGTCCAGCCACGTTGCTCTGACCTTTCATACATGGTTTCCCTGGAAGCATTGTTTTGATGCGAGTGTGCCTTTAAGTAGACATAAAATTCAAGCAGAGAAAAGCAGCCTCACCTGATGGTTTTGCTCTTCCAGATGCTCCCAGAGGAGGGGTACAAGCACCAGTCTACACACATATTGCCCTTGGTCTTCTGCATGAGGAAAATGGGTTGCCCGCAAACATGTAGTGCCAGGATGGGTGCCAAGCACAGCGCCGAGCTGTGGTTTGGATGGTGGAGGCTGGCAAGAGTTGTACAAAAAGTTGCCTGTTTGGCCAAAGCCTGGCCAGAGTCTGTTCAAAGCAAAGAGCAAAGAGCAGGCTGTGTCTGACTCGAGGCAGGCTAGGAGACACCAGATATAACTCCCTGGTTAATTGGTAGTGAATTGAGACTATTGAATTTCATACTGGTCACTAAAAAGCCGCTAGATGGAAACAACTCTTTCCACCCAGTTTCATTGCTTGTGTAAACAGGCGCGATGCTGCTGAGAGCGTCAGCTCATGCCTGCCGGATTCAGCTCGTCCGAGGCTGGCTAACCCGGCTGCGAGTCAGAGAACAAGGAATGATATTGTGCTACCCCAGCCCGTCTCTGTGACGGATGTAAATCACGCTGCTAGGCTCCTGGAGTATTTAGTCAGGAAAATGAACCTGTGATACACACACATACAGACCTGAAAAATTCTTGTCTCAGCTATTCCCAATATAATATTTTTCTTATTTCACTTACATTCTCTCAAAGAGAGGAGCACCCTAAAAATACGTTCTTTATGCACAGATTGATGCCAAAAGCAATAATTTGAAGATCATAGCATACTCCAGAGGAAAGATTTTGTTTTCTAAGCCCAAAGATGGAGCATTTTTGGTTGCAGTTCCTTAAAGAAAATTAGAGGGGAAAAGGGACAGGGAAAGGGGAGGATTTCTGTGTATTAAGCATTACAACTGGGTTTGTTAGCTTGCTATTTTGAAGAAATATTGGTAAGCAAGGCAAGATAAATCACAGCAATTTAAGATGTCATTTTGCTCTCCTATAGCGTTTGAATTTCTTCCATATTACAATAGATCTTCTCTCCTTGTGCCAGCTAAATTGAATTCCTCTTTTTGGGCTGTTTCTTTGAAGGGCTTTGGATAAAATGTCTCATGCAGTTCAGTTTGGAAGCTTCCCAAATCAAAACCCCAAACCCTACATTTTGTTTCAGTTGTGGGGAATGGGAATTCAGATTGTTTTTTACCTGTTCATAAGACATCTGCTTTCACTATTTGGCATAGCGTGGGGCTGAGGTTAGTGGGGGAAGGAGGGCTGATTAACCTCGGAGGATTTATTGCATTTGATACATTGAATGTCTGATTCTGCCTCCCTTCTTCTCATTCATTCACAGCCTGCACATTGAGATACACTGCAAATTTTTTTAAAAACCATTTCGATTTAATTTTCATCTCTTATTTAGCATTGAAATATCCAGAATAGGTCATTGGTATCTGTTGGTTTTGGAAGTTTTGCCCGGATTAAACTTCTGGACTCAGCAATGGAAGTCACAGAATGGGGAGTTGATTTACAAACTGCCTTTAAATCCACTGACATAGGCTAAAGTGCACTGAATATTCACAAGCTCTATATTAGCAGCCTCTGCTATTTTGTGCTCCCCATGGCTTCGATCCAGCTGAGGAACACCCAAAGTGATCCCAGATTTTAAAGTCCAGCTGATCCTGCACAGCACAAATTTCACATTAAACCAGAATGCTTTCGTATGCCTCCGATCTGCAGTTAGCACTTGACTACATATACTAAAATTTGTGCTATTTTCTATATAATGTTTTATACAAATATGTGTGAAAATTAGACTGTTGGTAAAACCTGAAGTTTTGTCAGAAACATTTTTACACAAAGTATATTGAAGATGCTGCTGTATCTTTCCGTAGGAGTAAAGAGATTTGGGCAAAGGAACCTTGTGCTGAGAAAAATAGCTAAAGCTAGTCAGTTGAGAGTTTGGCTGTAAAAAAGGCTGGTTGGAAACCTTCTGATGACACAAAGTTTCAGCAGAAAAAAGGGTGAAATTTAATGGAAATGAAGTTCAAGGTGCCTGTTAGGTCTAAAGAAATATTGCCCAAATCCAGGCAGAATATGACTCAGAGCCCATGCCCTGGTCACTAAAAAAGATTAAAGAAAAAAAAAATCTTTTTGCAGCTCCAGACCCAAGAAATGCTGAGAATTCCACCTGGAGTCAGATTTTCTCCCAGCTCTGCTGCAGACCGGGATTCAGACCAGGTCTCGGGTAGGATCCAGGTTCAGGGCACAGCGAGGCTGGAGCCTGATGCTGCTTTGCCCGGGTGATGTTAGTGGCAGTTTTGCTGAGCATCTGGAGGGAGCAGGAGGACCAAACTGTTTGGAAAACATTGAGGGTTGAGCTTCTGGAATGAAATTTTAGCAGCTTTTTTCCAAGCAGGGGATTTTTGCTTTGGTGCAATTCAGCATGAATCCAAACTGTGGAAGAAAATATTGAACCCTTGGCCAAATTCATGGTTCTGTCTTTCAGGTCCGGTTGTGCTTAATGTGCTCATTGCAAAGGTTTTCTGTAAACAAACACACATGTGCACACCCAGACACATACACAGACCAAAATGTTATTCCCGAGTTGCATTTTAACATCTCACATTATTTGCTCTATTACCCTTCTGGGTGGCCAATAAAATATCAAACAGCAGTTCAAGAAGACAACACATAACTACCCATAAGCAAGTATGAGCTTTCTGAAAGCTGAGCCCAGGATAAGCAGGCAGATTTATACACTTCAATTTGAGGCAAAAGTGAAATAATAACAATCGATAACTGGGTTGGGGGGGGAGGGTTTCCGAGCAGTGGTTGCACAGAATTTACCTGAGGTATGCAATAGCCATCTTGATTTAAAGATGAGGGCTTGGATTCTCACCTGATGAATGTCAGACCAGCTCCATCACTGAGAGCCGAGATTACTAAATCATGAATATTATGCCTCGAGCAGAAGGCACTTGGCCAGCTCCTTCCCTGTGTTAATGACTTTTGTACATTGTGCAGATTTACATCAGCCCAAGATCTGGCTGAATGCCTCTTATTTTTGCTGAGATTGTAATCATAGCCCTGGTCTGTATATTCCTCAGATATTATTTTCACAACTACAGTCTTCAGAACTTTGCCTTGCCCTGCTCTCTTTCTCCCTGCTTTTAGTCCCGTGCCTTCCCTTTATAGAACAGATAAAAGATTTATAATTCTTAATCCCTCTGTGGTTAAGCTGATATCTTGGTTGTATATGCAAAAGAGGAGCAGATTGCTAGGATTGCCTCATCAATAAATTTTCATTCCTGTGAAGACACTGAGGGAAAAAAAATTAGGAGGTGCCACTACCTGAAAGTAGGAGTGCTCTACCAGGTTATGCATCTTACCACGCTTATAGACAAACATTATTAAGTTCAATAACACCCCAAGTGGAGAACAAAGATGGAGAGGGAGATGAAAGCATGCCCCATCTAGAAAAAGAAATGCAGCCATGCAGTAGATGACGAGGAAAAGCACAGCCTGATGAGGAAGAGGAGAAAAACAGGGTTTTAAAGCTGCTGATAGTGCTAAACTGGCAAAAGGGGAGAGCCAAAGGGAGCTTGAATAAGCAGGGAAGGTTTTAGTTACTGAAAGAATATCCACCTCTGACCTCAGACTTTAAAGATTAAAAATCTGGGTTTAAAAATGAATTTTTAGGACTTTAACCCAGCCCTTGAAAAGAGAAAAGTAAATAAAGTTCACTTCATGTAGCTCAGTCCTTGTGAAGGTAAAAACAGCCATAAAAGATCTAAGTTAAAATCTCAGTGAGGATAGTTTTCATGTAGATTTGCAGGTCAGGATGAGTCCGTGGTTCTCACATTGTCTCTATTTGGGGCTGCTGACAATGGCGGCTGGAAAATGCTTTATCTTCATTAGGGCTTTTTATAGGAATGCTAGTAAGAAACACACCTTTTACCTCTAAATAGAGAATTCATTTCTCATTAAAGCCAGATGAATTAGGACTCTCTGAAAAACCAATTTTGTGGTATGCCAACAGTTCTGCAGAATCAAAAAATGAGTTTCACATTGAACAAATCCTTCCAAATTTAAGAAGTTTTTTAAAGTGGCTTTACTTTTTAAGTGTATTAAAGGAAATTTCAAAACAAAGTCATTTAGATTTCAAGCATTCTGTTTCTAAAATAATGAAATAAAACATTACAGCATTTTCAACATTATGGTTTTGTTCCAGACAATTTGGCGAAGCTACAATGAATTCAGAAAGCACTTCACTATTGCTAAATCTGCGTTTTTTTCAAAGAAAACAAAAAACGGTCAGAGTTAATGTGAAGCCTTTGTTATGAATTAAATGAATCTGTGTTATGTTTTGAGCAAGCTCACTTTTACCATATTAATCCGGGTAGAGATTTAGTTTCATTTCAAACCACCTAACACAATACAGTTTTGTAAGCAAAACTTGTTTGCCTGTTCATTAACATCTTAGACTCCAGGGGTTTAAGTCAGTGTGAACTAAAACCTTCTTTCTCTCACTTCCAAAAAAAAAAGAGTATAATAAAACACAAATTCATTGCAGAACAATATGACAATAATTTCATACGCTTTCTTGTATTTAACTGAGACAGAGTTTGCCTTTCCACTTCTTTAGGAGCTAATGGTTGATTTAATCCAATGCTGAAATCACCAGACCTTCAGTCTGATTTTGTTTTAACAATGTGCCTCTGAAAAATAAACTTCCAGACTGAACATCCCTGTCTAACATTGTGCTGTGCTAAACAGTGGCAAAAATGTTTGATTCAGGGAAGTGGACCCATGTCATAACAAAGGACGAAATTTTGGCTCCCATCAAAGACTGAAAGAAGATGATAGTTTATGGTTTATCTTCATATATACACGAAATCCCTACGTGGTACATTGTGGTTGCATACTGTCTCCCTTTAGAGATACCTCAAAGCGCTTTATAAATATTGAGCCCATTTTTTAATCATTCTTTAAATCAGGTTCCCAGATTTTCTCTGTGAGGACATAGGATCTTATTTTGTGTATTTCTGTCTCTGGCTTCAGAGTTATCAATGTTGTCTTATTTTTTTCCTATTCGTTTGTACAGGGTTTTTTGCTTCACCTGAAACCAGGCACTCTATTGTGCCAGCTGCTGTGCGGTCATCAAAAGGCAAGAAAAGAAATTCCTGTCCCAGAAAGATTAAAAATTGAAGTCATATTCTCTAACCAGCAGTCTCAGAGTCATGGGGACAAATTTGAAAGCTGCTTTATGAAAATATTCCCAGAAAAAGCAGAGTTTATTGTTTTATTAAAAAAAGCGCATATAATTATCATATTTTCTAACTAGCGCTTTCCCCACATCCCTGTACAGAGGCTCTTGTCCTCGTCCCTTTCTCTATGCCTAGGAAAACACATAGGGCAGAATGAGGAATAATTCCTCCTCACTTAGGGCTCGGTTTCATGAGACAGAAAGGCAGGTGCTGCAAAGCTCAACGAGAGCTTAATCGAGCCGGCTTGTCGAATTTCCTGCTGTTTCCTCATCCTGTCATTTTTCCACACGTGCAAATCCAACTGCAGTCAGTGGGGGGGTTCGTATTAACTAAAAAACAAACAAAAAAAAAAGAGCCTTAAGGAACTGTACAACACAACCCACAGAAAAATGACATCTGCCCTCTGTGTTAACTGCAGCTTTCTCCTTCCTGACACGAAAAACTCGAATGCCATGTTTTGCTTTATGCAGTGTGTGTTTTTTAGCTGCTCAGGGGGAGTAGTAGCTTCCTTTTCCCCCCTTTTTGTGCCATATGCACAATATATTAACTGCACCTTAGCAGCACTCTTAGAACAGCTTGAAGTCTCCCATTCTAGCAAGACAAGTAGCTCAGAATGCCTGACTGCAAAAACGCAGAAATAATTCATTTGGATGATGGTTTTGCAGAGTAGAAATGAAATTGCTGATCAGACTGTGGTTATAGAGCTCAGTGCCCCAGTCCTGCAACCAAATTTGTGGGGTCAAACACTTGCAGTTTAGCCAGAATGGGCACTGAGAGGTCCTCTGTACTGCAAGGACAGTATCAGACCCCCTGGAGGTTGGTGTGGTCCCCCTGGATATGGGGGGAGTAGCTGTGCCACACACATGTACCCTTGATTTTGGAGACCCCCCTTGCAAGGCTCTCTGGGCCTCCACCTTGCGGAGCTTTGGAGGATTTCCTCCCACCAATGTGCTTTGGGGCTGTTTACTGCATATTCACACTTTTTTCCCAGAGCACTCAAAATGAGTTTGGCCACTGGCTTTTCACGGTGAGTAGGGTTAAACACAAACCTGCCTTGGACTGCCAGGAAGGGAAAAAAAAAAAAACAACCACCATTGTGGTGCCTGTTCGTAACAGATATTCCCCTGTATTCCTCTCCAGCGCTGAGTGACAGCAGCTGGAATTTATGAAGCATGCTTGTACTTTGCAAGTTCCCTGTTTTTACATTCAGGAGAGAGAGAAAATGTCTCGGCTTTGTTCAGTTTCTCAGGCTGCTTCCTCTTTTGTGCCCAAAAATGCAACGTGTCTTACAAAAGGTCCCTTCTTAAATTACATCCCAAAAGGTGAACTGGATATGTGCAAAAGTCATTTCTCCTTCCAACAGTATGCCACACCTGTATGGGATATGTGACCTTCTGATGGAGAAAAATGACCAAAGGTGCCTGCACAATTCCCACCTGAGTTCCTGCACTCAGGAATTTAAGGTGGCTGCTTATTGCACATGTATGGGCTGAGCCCTTTTGCACACCGGAGCTGCCAGAAGGTTTCATTTTGATGGCTACTGCAGTGGGCAATAGGACTGAAACTGGGTACGAAGTCAAAAGTGTAACTATTCTGGTTTTATTCCATTCAGAACCCTCTGTCTGAACCCATAGGAAATGTGTTTAACCCTCTTTTTTTCCCCTCGTTGACGTCATTCCTCGTGTCTAAGCCCATGCGCGCGCACTTGCATATTTCTACAACTGCAAATGACTGAAAGCCATCAGGCTTTCATGATGGGAAGGGAGGAGAGAAGGGAATCCATAGCTCAGCAGTATTATTTCCCCTACTTCCTTGCAAAACCTCTCTCACTGGAGTTTCATAGGCTCTCGTCTCCAAATTATTTATGGGAGAGGGGCAACCCACCAGACGCTGTATGTGCCATTATCCCCAGCTATTATCCAACAAGTAGTTAATGTTGTTTGAAGCAAGCATGATTCCTTCTGAGCTCCTCTGTGGCTGCTCCTGCATGCCTAGGGCCTGGTTGTACTCCCTTAAAGTCGATGCTAAAACTTCCCAGCCTCACAAGGTGGTTGTGAGGATAAGTTCATTAACGTTTGCAAGGCCCCCAGATATCATAGTGCTGGGAGTAATATAAGTATCTAGATAGCTAGTTCTCAAAGACAGCATCTCTGAGGGTCAGGTTCTGCACTAGAAATTCCCTTATGCCCATCAATTAACATTTGCTCTTGAATATGTATGTAACATGATGTTTTCCTATTATACATATTTAATTATGACTTATTCTCCAATAGCTATATAGGCTATGGAAAGAAACATCACAGAAGCTAGAGTTTTGCTGACTCCCTCAAGAAAAATAGGTTCGGAAAATCTGGAGGAGTCTTGGGGTTTTATTTTTGTCTGAATACCTCTACCCAAGTCGCCAGTTGCAGTGTGGCTTGTCCCCATTGTGACTGTAAACATTTAAATATCCCTTATTCCCTTATGGTTTCCATTATTATTTATTTCTGTTGCAAGCAGAAAGATGCCTGGGTCATCCTTTCAGCCAGGATGAAACATGCAAAACAGGACAAAGAAAATGAACAGTAGTATTCCAGAGAACTTTGCTAGGGGCATATGTTGGGCAATCTTTTGACTGAGCTGTAGAGTCTTGAATCTTCGTGAATTCTTAAAAGCTTTTTTCACCTTTTCTCAATGCAGTGGGCCAAATTCATTGCTGATGAAATTGTGTTGGCCCCGTTGTCAGTACTAAAATCATAGGGTGTTATAGCACTTAAGCATTTCGTTATTTTGAAACATAGAAATAGAAGTCAAGAGATGCCATTGTACGCATAAAATTAAATGCACACTTCAATATATTTCATTGGATTGATGTTTTAATCTGGTTTTATGACTTTAGTAGCTAAACAGAATGATTTTGCTAAATCAAAATTAAATAGAATAGTTGAGAGTGCAAATTATTACCAGATACAGTATCTGTAGCTGGCATGAGGAGCGCACATACAATATAGTTGACTGTAAAGTCTCAACTTCCTAATTAATTTTCCTGAGGCTTAGCCTCTCATTTAAAATACAGCTGTTCCAGTTCCAGGGGAAAAAAAAAAATAAAAACCACCTTTGGAGACATGGTCCGAGTGTAGCCAGCTCAGCAGCGTTGGTTTGAGTTTGCAGAGAGCCTGAAACCACATCCATGACACATGAATTTCTCTACCAAGCTCTGTGTATCCTGAAGCCAACGCGAATCACGCTGTTTCAGTGGGAGGTATAGCTAACTAATTTGTCATTCGTTACAGCATGTGAGGAATGCAACCGTATTACGAAGGTCTCAGCATTTCCAAAGACTAGATGCAGCGTCTGCTGGAGGGCAGTGCATGAAGAACAGAACGGAAAACAGAAGGTGAAGCTGGAGACACTAAGTTGAACGTGTTGAGCAGCTCGTTATTTCTTTGTAGCTGGATTTAACTCCCTGCTTTACGCCTTATGCTTGGGCTCTAAGTTCTCTCTGAGGAGGACTTTTTGTTCTGTGCTTGTACATCACATGGCAAAATATCCCTCCCTGAGCCTAGAAGGCCCAAATCTAATACAAACAGTAAATAGAGACTCTATTTTCCCAAGAGAATGGGCTCAGCTTTCAAAAGCTTAGAAACCGCCCCATTTCAGCAAATACATAAATCCCTATTGTAAAAACATTATACCCGTTTATATTTTTTAAATTAATTCATTCCATTCGATCACTTTCCTTTCAAATAGTTTGGCTGTTAATTGGACGCAGGCAGGACACACAGAGCACTCCAACTCCCCTGTTGGCTCTGCATTTCCATGTGGATATTTGGAGAGACAGGCATTGTCTGTTAAACGGGAGTTGTGAAACACAACTACGCTGGTCAGTTTTAAAACTTTTCAGTTGCCTTAGGTAACTAGATAATGTTCCTTTTTTTTTTCCTTTTTTTTTTGCAATATTCCCTAGGTATTTGCTGTACTGTATGCCAGGGAAGAAAGCCCTGGAGGGAATATTAAGGTCAGGACGAGATGGAACTAACAATATACAGAATATTTCTGCTGCACACAGCCATCAGTACAGCGTTTGCCCTCAACTCCCCTGGTGTGCCTTAGTTACCATTGCTTCAGTATTCCCTGGGTATCTCCTGTGTTATGAAAGTCCCCTCTCTGCTGTGGGGAGGGAAAGAGCAGAATAGACTATATCCCTGCAGCCGCTGCCGTGCTAGCTGATCAGGTTGTCGTTAGGTGAACTTCTTTGTGCGGCTCATCATTTAAATGTGCTCTTCATTTAATGCCTTACGGCTTTCATACGGCGGAAATGTTTTTGTGTCAGCTAAAGAGAACCGTAAATGCTATTGTCAGTTTGGTACAAATGTTTGGGTTTGTTTGACTGCAGTAACTCTGCTTCTTATTTCAATAACCCAGCACAGTAGGGACAACATTCTGCCATTACACAATAAAAAGCTTTTCCAGGCAGGGCTGACACACTCTGAAAAGCAGAACGGATAGTGCAGTCTCATCCTGATGAAATTAGCAGGGGAGAAATATGAAATTTCCACCTTCCATTACACACATTCATGGACATTTGGAATCTGATCCAAGTACGAATCTGAATTTTTTTTTTCTCTCCCTCGTCTTAAAACATGGATATTTACTATATAAAGCACAGTATTTTCTAGGACAAAACAAGTGTTGTATTAGGAAGCAAAGAACGCAATAAACATTTTACTCTCAGGCCAATAATCATATAACAAAAAAACTTGATGAAGTGCCCTCTACTCCTATTTTTATATGTCAGCAGGAATAAAAACTGCTTTACTTTTTACCTCAGCTTCACTACTTTAACCCAAGCTGATGGCAAGAAGCCTAGAGAATATTGCTAGCAGCCTGTTCTCTTATGACACCCACCCTTCATCTGGTTGTAATATCTCAATATTGCTCCAGAAGATTGGATTTTATTTAGTCTTTTAGCATGATATGAAAAGTGAACCAAATTCTTAGATGGCAGGGGCTTTGTCAATTAAAGGAGTCTAGTTTACTGGGAGCCAGCTGAACAGTTGACTTTGTCATATGCTGCAGATTAATGAATGCTACTGCTAGTCAAGAGAAACAAGAGGTCATCCAAAGACTACTTTGTTTGCTCTTTTGGTACTTCTAAAAAATGTTTTTTTAAATACTTTTAACACAGGCCTCTTCAGTGCTATAAGGAACATATTTGCCAGTTAATCTGTGATACACGCTAGCATCAAGGATCTCTCCTAGTTTTCAGGTTTGGGTCTAAAGAAGCTTTTGTGACATCATAGCTGGCCAGGGCTATAATTTTTTTGACACAATTTCTGTTAGGAGAACAGAACAAGAGACATGTTTTCTGTTCCTTTCTGCTACCCTGCCATTAATAGACACCCAACAGTTTGTGGCTTGGCACTTGCCTTTATGCAGGAGAAACTTCAAATTAAGTCCTCAGAGCAAGGATTTGAAGGAGGGTCACTTATTGTACTAAAGTAAGTGCAAAACCCATCTGTTCGGTTTTTCTTATACTGAAAATTTCTGAAGATCTCACATACATTCTGCGTTGCAGTGAAAACAAGAGCTGGAACTTCAAATGCTTCAGCAAACTGGACATGCATTCATTTTTCCTGGGCAGCCTTCGGCTTGAAAAACAATCACACCCTGTTTGCACAGTGCCTACTGCAACCGGGCAGTCCCATGCTGCCAATGGTGCACCAGGTAGCCGGGATTTGGGAGCTATTGATGCCTCCCAGGATGAGCTCTTTGGAAAGCTCCAGGTACCTGCGTTCGCTGCTTCCTCTTATGGGAACGGTGTTGTGTTTTAACTCCTCTCCCTTGCTCAGTGGAGGGCAAATCCCTGCTGCTCCCAAGGCAGGAGGAGCTTCTCCCCACTTTGTGGCTGAAATCCTCCCTTGAAGGCTCATGGATTCACAGCAGAGCTACTGTGAAGGTGTCATTGTAGCCATGAGGTAGCAAAGGAAAAAGCATAAAACCACAAATGTATATATAAAACAGCAGTTCAGAAGCTCTGGTTGAGGTGATACAGAAAAGATCCCACAGTTGATCATATCTGAAAGTCACTGGGGTCCTTTCAGCAGTTTTCTTTATATCCTTGCCACTCAACAGAGCAGAATCCCACAGGCGTGACTCCCTCAGGCGTGCCCTCCGCTCCCATCCCATCTTCATATTAAAAGAACAGAAGGACCTAACTGTTTGTAGCTAAAATTAATCCAGAATCCCCTACCCTTCTCACGGCCAGCAATAGGTGCTTAGACACTCTGACTGTAAAGATGCAAGGGTTTCCTTTAATTCTCCAAATGCAAGAGCAAATCTTGGCTGCAGTGGAACATTATTTTCCCATCTGGATGCATGAGAAGTAAGAGGCAAGTTTCTTTGCACTTCCAAATGAGAATTTACCTCTTAAGTGGCCAGATACTTGTGGAAGCAGCCTGTGAAGGAGAGGACATTAGGTTTGCTTTGCTCCATTCCCCCTATTACTAAAGGAATAGCTAAAAAAATAAATCCATATTTTATCATTATTTTTACCTCCCAGTGTACATCACTAAAAGGGTTTATATGCAGTCCTCTTAATTGGCACAGCCCCTGCTGGAAATAGAAACATGCCGATGAATTGCTCATTCAGATTAGGCTCCCAGGAATATATTGTGCTGAGAGACATTCACTTTTATTTCCTGAATTGCTTTAACGATGAGCACCAGGCAACACTTCCTCCGCTCCCTGCCTCCCAAGTACCCTGAGCTGCGCGGCAAGGCAGCAGCCAGAAGCTAACAGCAGGCCCCACAGCAAGAAATATCTGCACGGAAATACCAAAGCACACCTGCGAACAACTGCGAGCGGGCCTTCAGATATCTGGTTTGCCAACTAAATGCATAATTCTCAATTAAGGGATCAATTACCCATTATTGTTTAGCCCTTGAAATGCGTTGTGCTGGATCTATTCTCTGGTGACGATCCCAGAGAAAAAGCAAGTCGTCTCTTTAGGGTACAGATTTATATTATTCAGTAGTAGGGTCACTAGTAACACCTTGAAACAGGAGTCACAGGTAAACTCAGAAGGCTTCAAAAGGCTTTAAACACCTTCAGCTCCTGCTACAGAGACCGTATGTTTCCAGAAAACATGGTTTTCCTTTTCTTCCAGCTACCTACTCATTAAAGAGTGTCTTCCACAAAGTAATACGGCTACTTTTTGCTGTTGTGAAGAGAGGGAGATGAGAATATGAAGTTTTGCCAGTCTAGGCTCTAGAACAGGGGAAAAAAATGCAGTGTCTCTGAGAAACAGCCTGCTGAATAGTTACCGTGAAAATGAGCATTATTGTCAGGGAAACTGGGACAAGTTCATCTTGCAGGGCTTGTTCAATAGGTTTTAATTGCAGGACAGATAAGGCCTTATTTTCCTGAAGAACTGTAGTCATCAAGATTTTAATTGAAGATTCAAGATCCTTAAGTGATAACCCCAGAAAATGCTTTTCTGGCTCTCAGAAAATGATAATTTTTTTCAATTATTTTTTTATTATTATTATTTTTTCCAGCTGCAAAAGAAAAGCTTCATACCAGACCTGGATAAGATGAGAATAACTGGTAGAAAGGTTTGACGTGATTCTTTCTTGTGCTGTGTGGATACTTCGTAAAATATTGAGAAGAAGAACATCTAGAAGAACCTGAACTAAGTCTAAACCCCA
Organism: Psophia crepitans; assembly: GCA_013399095.1. Lineage (NCBI taxonomy): Eukaryota > Metazoa > Chordata > Aves > Gruiformes > Psophiidae > Psophia > Psophia crepitans. Next base: position 124,163 of record VWZZ01004884.1, on the reverse strand, counting down.
ATTTGCTATCAAAGAACTATTGACAGAAGATTTTCAGGCAGGCTCAGCTGCAATGCAGACCTGTGAGCATTTATATGCAGAGCACAGCTGTTTAAACTGTATATGTGGGATAGATGAAAGGTTGACTTCAATCTAAAGGTATTTTAACCTGTAGTTTCTGGAAACCAGATATTTAGGTTGGTAGTTGCTGCTTCTCCTCACAAGAAGAGAGTGGATTTCAAAGTGAATTTCTTAGATAGCTTCCTAGCCCCTCAGTCCTGCAGAAGAAAGGAGGAGAACAGTCCTCTACGTGGACTGAGGATGGCGAGGTTCCTTAGGCTTTGGAAGCTCTTTGAGATAGGACTAGGAAACAGTCACATTTCAGAAACTGGAAGGCGATGACGAAGGCAGGTGTTTTAAGCTTTGCTCAAAGTTGCCTTACACATTGGGTTAGGTTTTATTCAGTCCTATCTTCAGCAGCACCCAATTTGGGCAATAAAAGTCTGATGCCACTCGTGATGGATTGCACACAGGACCAATTGGAGCCCTACTAGCTTTAAAATTGATAGTACATAGACCGACGGTGGTGGTGCAGTTTTTCATTAAATGAAATGGAAAAGTGATTTAATAATTCTTTCTGTCTTAAATTGCTTAAAAGAATTTTAGACAGTTAAAAATTGCATGGATTTTAAACCATATGTGTGAGAGTGGAAAAAAATACGGGTTTTGTTTTTCCTATTTTTAATATGAGCCAGATGAAACAAAAAGATTGTTTCCTTGCAAACTATAGGTCGAGTACCTATGCACGCTTTGAGATGGCTCTGTAAGTTATCATGTTATCTTTCTTCCTTGACAGTATACCATTATGTGGTGTATCATTTCAGCGTTTACTATCTTTCATGTCCTTTTATCTTCACACTAGGATTTCTTTCTAAATTCCAAGCCATGCATTTGGTTTCATTATATAACACTGGCTTTTACAAAACATTGGCTCTTCATATTCTTTGGTTTCATATTTGTCGGCATCAGGCTGAAACAGTAAACCCGCTACGTCTATTTTATCTAGTTAAAGATAAAAACAATATGGCAAATGAACTATTTGCGAACACCACTTTCAAATTAAAGGAGAGGAAAAAGTATTAAGTGTCACCACTGAGCTGAACTATATTGAAATCTTGAACTGAAGTGATTTTTTAAAAAAAAAATTGAATAAAAAGGTGACCCAAAATGTTACAACTGTCATGCAGGACTGTGTTATCTTAAATTATTTATTTAACATCTGGTAAATATTATCCAAGCTATAGTACAGATAAATTGAATAAAAGAATACCAATGCCAGGGGAAAAGAAGAATTGCTTAATACTGTAAGTATATAGAACTGTTCCACAAAGCAGCTCATTCTCTCTCTGCAAGGGGAGATGAGAAGCATGGTATTGGGGTAAAATGCATCTGCTTCGTTTCACCCTAAGTATGAAGCTATCAAAGCAGTTTTAGGGATTTAATTTAATCTCAAACACAAATTCTATGAAAACAGTCTGACAGCGACATGAAATTTTACATAACTTCTTTTACCCCTCCCCCTTTATAATGCAGCTTCCCAGCTGATTCATTTTATTTTATCCTGTGCGTATTGGGGATCAGATTGAATTTTCTTTGAGAAAAGAAAATAATTAAGCCATCTATAAAGGTTTGGCTGGGCATGAACATAGCGGCGCAGGATAGAGTTACTTGGAGGGGGGAATGAGGTCAAAGAAAAGTACTGCAGGGAAAAAAGAAAAAAAAAAAGAAGCATCAAGTTGTGTGACTTGGGGAACAAAATAAAAAGAGGATGGAGTCTGAGAAGGGGGAAGGGACCTAGATTCCTTGTCAGTTTGTGGGTTACAAATGGAACAAAAGGCTTATCTTAAATATATGCAGGTTTAGAGATTTTTTTCTGGAAGCTATTGAGAGCTAATTAAATTACAGTCGAGTACTGAACATTTCGTCGGTGCTTCCATGGTCAGTTTCTGCTGAGCTCTTCTTGGTTACTTGATACTGCCTATGAAGTAAAGAAGATTTATTCCTAAATATTTGTTCCTATTCCCTCTTTGTGGATTACATTATACCACTTTTCGTTCTTACAGTTTTTGCTTAAGCTGCTGGATATAAGGGCCCTATTCAGACTGCCAACTACAGCATCCAAGATTAAGAGCCTGCTATCACACCTGAGTTCAAGAGGGTAATGAGCAATTCAGACCACCTAGCGTCTACAGCTGCCAGGTCCTGGCTCCTGCACTCTCAACGGTGAGAAGGAGTCATGACACCCCAACTGTACGTGCACCACTTAAGCACCATGATTATTTCTTCCTACCCTGCTGCTCTCTCACTCTTTTGAGAGACAAAAATTGGCAGCCTGGGCATGGGGCACTTGGACGTGCTTAGCGCTGCCTTCCTCTGCAGACAGCCGTGATAGCTGACACTGATAGCCCTGAGGGCCTCGGGTCCTGCTCCAAAGAACACTGAAGTCAACAGGTAAACTGTGATTAACTGCACTGGCATGAGGATCAGGCTATTACCATCTGGAAAAGACTTCCAGTTTCATACTGGTTTTAAAACCTGGATTTTACAGGACCGAACTTTATGTAATAGCACTTGCCGCCTGCTATTCAGTCCCTGCTCCAAACCCAGCTTCTAGCCCTCCTAGCCAGCCTCCACCTCCTCTGACATGGGCGGAGAGGGCTCACAGATGTTGTCTACCCATGAGTAGAAGGGGTGGATAGACAGGAACGACAGTGCCCCTCCCAGAGGGACATCTTGTGGCACGGACACGGTGACATAATTAGACACCAGAGAAGACACACAGGAGGACCCAGAGGAAACCAGGCTCCATAAACTCTGCTGTGCACATGACCACAGTGCATAATTGAAGTCATACCCTCAGCTTCAGCCAGAACACACATATCTGGCTCTCCCGACTGGGGTTTAGATGTGAGTGGGAGGCTTTCCACAGCCTCTTCCTGATGGTCTTCCAGCTTAACAAATTTGGTGGTTTAGACACATGGAACCCAGGATGCCTTCCTTTCACCGATGTTGTGGCCATATCCTCTCGGAAGTGAGCAACCATTGCTCACTGCAATGGTTTGCAGTTTGGACTGCATGGTGTCTTGGCCTCTTCATGTACAGTGCAGCTTTCTGCTGCAGTTACATTTACCCCTGGGAAAGGGCAGGATCCAGGCACCTCAAAGAACCAGCAAAGCTTCATCCATGTGTAAACTGCAGAGGCAAGGCTGCATTTTATCTCCCTAAAGATGCCATTAGCATCAGTTTCCATGTCTCTCAATCTACCTTTTTTTATAGAGGCACAGGGTATTGTGTCCCCTGCCCCAAAGCTAGGGGCAGGAAGGGGTGCCCAGGCACCTGGTGATCACTCAGGCTAGTGACTTTTGTTTCTGGACCCCAGGCTGTGAACATCAAATTGGTTTCCCAGAGCCTGCTGTCCTGGGCCCTGACACCATCAGTGAGCAGGCAGCAGCCACCACCTTGTACTGGTCTGCCCCTCAACCAGGGGAGAAAAACCAGGCCACAAGAGAAGAACCTAGTGCCTAATCCTTACATGAAAGCGCATAAAGGAAAACCGAAGGCCGAAACACGAACCGTGAGAAGTTCATCTGGTTAGTTCATGGGCAGTGTGGAAAGTTTAAACCCACTCACAGTTTATACAAATGGATAATCATAAAGATTAAGTGAAATGCCACTGAAATCTGTAATTCACAGAGCCAAAAGCCTTTCTCTATAGTTGTTCCAAGGTAAAGCATTGCTTGAAAGAAATAATTTTCTACCATACCTGGATTTTTCTTGCAAACATGGTTAGTAGCAAATCTGAATCTGTCAGCACAGTAGTATAATTTAAATAGTACAATTCACAGCTGACAGGGGATTTCCACCGACTTCACTTGGAAAATATGTCATTTGCTAACTCTTGTTAACAAGTAGTAAGGAATCTGTTGCTTGCCCAGGGTCACATGAACCAGCAGGAGACATTACTGAGGAGAAAGAGAAGAGAGAGGAGTTGACAGAAGCAAGCCGGATGCAGAAATAAAGCTTACAAATTTGTGTAAAACTCAAAGGAATGGCCTGTTAGTAAGTTGCTGACACTCCAGTTTATGTGAACTGGCTATTGCAATGTCTGTATTGGAGGTTCTTATTCTAAATGATCAAGCAAAAACACAGTTCTTGAGATGACTCTCAGGCTCATCTGACTCATGTTAGAAGTGAAGTCTTTGAAAGACTCGTGGTAAAACTCCACCAGGGCAAGCGCAGTCAATGTCTCCTTGAAGGGGAGAGGCAGCAGGATGGTTTGGCACCCAATGCCTTTTGCCAACGCTCTTATGTGGTGTATTGTACCCACCGTGATCTTATGCCCTCTTGGAATGGCACATGCTGCCTCTGCAGTTCTTGTATTAGCTTTCAGTGACCTGGCATCAGTGCAACCAGATAATGGGATTCCTTCCTTCTTTATGGTCTCTGTCACAAAATGTTGGCTTGAGAGAAAGTGAATGGCAAGCTTTCTGTAACATCATCTTCCTCCTTCCTTTCGTTATCCTGAAACGAATAAGCAGGATTCTTCCCTTGCGAACAATGAAGCAAAAAGCCCTTCTTTCAAGCAGTCTCCTTTATTTACAGGGATAGTATCAAAATCCTAAATGCAAAAGAACCATCAGCAGAAGACAATTTGCTTGATCAGAAAGCTCTAAAACTGCCTTTGTGATTAATTCAACGTCCAAGGAACTCTGTTTCCCTGCTCCTTCCCCAGACAGTCCTTGCACCTACTTCTCTTGCTGACTATTTCTCACTCTCTTTCTCTCACATGTTCAGATAATTGCAGTTAGAAACATTGAATCCACCAGTCTCCTCATCAGTCTGAGAATTTCTTTTCAGGGGATTAGGTATGTGTCTTTATCATGCAACTCAACACCAGAAGTTTTGTCTGAACTGTCGATATACAAGATATTACATAGCTGTTTCTTCAGCTGGCTTTGAAAGAAGAGTGTTTCTCATGATTTTTCAGTAAATCTGTAATTGTTTATAGATCAAAGTCCCATTTCATAACAGCTATAAATGTCTTCAGTATAACGCTGTTAATATTCTAACATTTTGGGTTTTTTTTCCAAATTAGACCAAATTTTCCATAAATATAACCAAAACTTTTCCTTTTTGTCCAGGAGTTCATCATGATAAACTTATTCAGAAACGCTTTTGATAGGTGATGCCTAACATGTCCAAACTCATGCAACACTAATGATGAAGAAGAATCCTTAATAACTCTCACAGAACCTTTCCATACCCTAACAGCTCTGATTATCACCACTAGCTGTACCCCGTCTTTCACCCTCATTTGTAAATGAGATAGGTGTATTCTTTATGGTGATGAATACTGAGACTGGGAAGGTCTATTCGCTATATACCATATACTGGGAAGGTCTGTATGCAATTTACTTGGAAGGTAGGGATGTATCCAAAAAATGAAATAGGTGTCAGAGCATTTATTTCAAAAGATTTTGTTATTATTATTTTGCACAGTTTGTTTTTGTTGTGCAATTGCATTGTAAAAAAAAACATACTACACGGTATGGTTTGTAAGGTAGAAATGCGGTCTAGAATTAGACCACTTCCCATTTTATCTCTCTTTAGATCCAAACCAAGTATCTCCCCAGATAAATATACAATTGCAAAAAGCAGGCATGAAGTTGAATGAGGGAGTAGGAGTCCTTCTTTGGTATTTCTCTCAAAACCAGAGGAAATTATTAGTACAATCCCTTCTGGTCTTAAACTTTCTGGGCCAAGATAGGAGTCTTCACGGTTTGGGGAATGCTGCAGTACCTGCAAGGTAGGATTTTCTAAGTGGTTTGAGTGAATTAAGTTATACAGAAAATATGGGTGTTTGGTTATATAGGTGAATTTTCAGTTGGTACGATTTTTTTTTTTCCATTTTTGTCTTTAATTAAAGAAACAAACATAGGAAAGTAGCAGCTGGACTCTTGTTACTGATCTCAAAGTGCTTTTCTTTACAATTTCTCATGAATACACTTAACCTCAGTGTAGTGGCAACTGTGGTATAAACCACGTGAAGATAATCTCTCCATATATTTAGTCTTCAATAGTTGGTAATATTAGGGACTTTTTAATGTTGCTCATAACTCCTTAAAGCAAATCCTCATACTTCTAACTTGTTCCAACTTCGCTCACAGGGATCACCTTTTTCCTCCAAAATCACAATTATTAAGAAATCAAAGGTCTCCATAGCTGTTTTTGAAGTTCATCAAACTGCTATTACATGGCAGGCCAGTCGTGTCAAGTAAATCACACAGGGGAATTTGCCAGAACAACAGTTACAATTCACAAGACAAAAAAACAAGCACACAAAATACCCCACGACTAAGCAAGGTTACTGATAGGCCACCATGGAATGAAAATGCAAATTCCACTGGAAGACCTGTTCCCATTGGCATAGACTGTATCTTACCAAAGTGGTATAGATAGTGTTGTCCAGTGCTTCATATTTTCACTAGAGAGCTTCCATTCCTTGAATCTGTTCACAAGTTTGTCTCTTTATGTGCCTTCAAGTGAAGTATTTAATCTGCTTCCCCATCTTATTAACGACATACTTGCTTTGGAGGAGGATGCCATGACATTTAAATCACAGGTAAGCTTAGAAAAAAGTTGAAGAAGTGCATAGAAATGACAGACCTTATTTATAAGTCTGTCAAACATATTTGAGCCTGAAATGAGTTAGAATTCTCTCCTGTTCTCCCCAATAATTTACATCCTCAGGTGGATTATCTTCATAAGTCATTACAAAAAGCTTAACATGGAAGAGAGGCTGGATAGATTTTTCAAGTGTTTTATAAAAGAAAAGACACAAATAGATGATGAAATATCGTAATGGTGCTTGGATTCTGAATGTTACCAAAGAAATATACTTTATTTCACTTCCTTAAAAATTATTCCTTATTCAGTGTCTGTTAATTGACAAGAATTTTGCTCTTCTGGTAGTCTTATCTCCTCTGTAAAAAAGCTGTGTTGTGGTGGTTTCTCCCTGCACCTTATGGAAATGTCTCTTATGTAAAAACCTGAAGATATTCATAACTATGTTTCCAGATGCTGAAAAGGAGTCCAAGATGATGTTTCAAACTTCCCAAACAGTACTTTATTAGTTGTACCCCAAGTAAGACTATATTTGCCTTACAGAGGTGACAGTCAGACCTTAGAAGATTTTATGTATTGCTATACCTGCAAGTTTGTTTATCTTGCTCAGATCCCACAACTACTTCTGCATCTTTGAATTTCTACTGGCGTATTCATGGTGACATTAACCTAACAATTCTGCTTTTAGCCCTGGTGGCATAACAGGGTTTTAGCAATGGGCTAGCAGATTCAGAGGTTGGATCTGGTATTTAAGGACATGTTTTAGTGGGTAATAGGTGACAGGGGGACAGTTGGACTAGATGATCCTTGAGGTCTCTTCCAACCTTAATGATTCTATGATTCTATGAGGTGAAAATGCCCATTAGTGTAAATATATAGCTTTGGCAAGGGCAGGTAAAACAATGCCTTTGCTTAATATTTTTTCCTGCTCGGCCAATGAAAATCCAAATTCCATGTCTTGTGAGAAGGAGAAGAGGACTTTAGAAAAAAATCATGTCCTGATTTGGCAGATCCCCACAGGGAGAAGGCATGTACCAGCTTAGATCTGCATGAGGTGGCTGCTGACAGCGACGTGGGAGCAAATGTGCTGTTCTTGGCAGTATGGTTCCTTAGCTTCCCCGCAAGAACATCATGGAAAACACAGTGCAAGTATATTACTATAAATAAAATATATGACAAAACAGCTTCTCACCTGCTGACAGCCCCTTCCTCAAAAAGGAAGGGGCTGGGAGGAATTATAGATGAGCCAAATTAACCTGAACTCCTGGAATAATGCTAGAACAAAGAGTCAAACAAACTTCTGTTTCAAGCATATTTTCTAGTAAGCACATGGAATATAGCAAAGAGATGAATAGGGTCCTAGGTAGTGTATAGCCTGTGTTGTATGACACATCACAAGCATGCCAACCCAAGCCAAATTCTTTCTGTGATGAGGCAACAGTTTTTGTGGATAGGCAAGAGTTTGTTATTGTCATATATTTTAATCTAGTGAGAGTTTTTAACATGACTCCTATGATACTCTCATAAGAAAGCAAAATAAAAGTGGTATTCACATAACTACTAATGAGGCCCAAAAAAGTATGGTCTGGAAAGGGCTGAGGTGGTTCAGCCTGAAGGGAGGACTGAACAAGTGAACAAGAATACAGTCCTCAAGTTTTTGTTGTGCAAAGGAGTCGAATAATTTCTTCTCCATGTCCATCATGGACAAAGCAAGTAATGGGCTCGTACTTTAATTGTACAGTTGGGTGTTAGCAAAAGCTTTGCAATACTAAAGATAATGAGGTGCGGAAAGACTGGATTACCCCCTCATGGGAGGTCTCTAAAATCAGGCTAGGCAAATGTCATGAAGAATTGCAAAAGGGTCACTGATCTTGCCTTGGGGTGGGGAAAGGTTCCGAAAACCTCTGTGTTCCTTCTGTCCTATGACAAAAGAATGTTCTTCTTTCCCAGAGCAAAGCCATTTGCACACCACGTTCTACAGAGTGGGCTCTCCCTCCTCTTTCTGTTCAGATGACCTCTGACATTTGCCCACCAACTAATCAATTACCATCTGAAAAACGAGCATATTGCCAGAAAAGCACTCCTGGGTAAGGAACACTAACAGAGTATATGAAATAGACATTCAGACACACATACACACACAGAAGCAGAGGACAGCTACATCTAGGTACTCCCTTTTGAAGACACTGCAGAGTTCTGCCCAGTCCCCAATAGCAGCAATAAAGTTTCCTGTAGAATTTCTCACTGTTAACATGCTTAAAGGCTCAGCAAAGAGCCCTGCATCTGCAGCCTGCCCACTTCTTACACCTAGGTGAACCGTAGCTAATATGGACTGTACAGTCCATGTGTGAAACACATGTGTTCTCTCCCAAGACTATAGGAGCTGCATAAATTACACATGTGAAATATGTGAAGCACATGTAGACATGCCCCAAAACCTCATGCATTTTTGGTAAGAAATAACTCCAAGAGTGTTTATTTCAACTATTTATTTATGAGGAAGGACTGCAGGGGAATCTGTGTAATATTCAATTTGCAGAAAATAGAAGATTTTATTTATCACTGTGCTGTTCAAGTTGTAAAGTTGGATGCCAATATTTCCTTCCCTTCTGTGAATTTTACTTCTGCACATTTGTTACTGTTTCCCATTCTAGGGAAATTCTTGCTGCAAAATGTAAATTAAGACACCACAGTGGGAGCTTCTGGAGATAATGCAACCCTTTAGTCATCTGAATGTTGCTTTAGGCTGTATCTCTACTTATCAGCACTATTTACTAGCAGACGTTTAAAGCAAATGGGAAGTGAAGTGTCTTTAATCTTTCTTGCAACATATCAGTTCAGTTTCTTCAACATATCAGTAGAGAAGAAAACAAATTAGAAGAGCCAAGGCTGAATTAGTACACTAAATCCAACCCCCAGTTCTGCAGGACTCAAAATCTGAAGCCACTATTTACACTTGATAAATCAGGACACCAAATACAAACTCTGAAAAGATGAGTTTCACATTTGATACTGCATTTGGAAGTCACTGAAATTGTCGCTGGAACAGGCACAGGTATTTAGCTACCAGCTTTTTCTGGAATGGAAGGCAGGAGTGCTGGCTTTTCGTCAAGTTGGTGCTGCTTCTTGTTGGGTAATATTTTTTTCCCCAGGACAGAAGAAACAAGCTGAAAGAACATGTAGGGCAAAGACACTATGGTGTGTAAAAGAGTGGTAACATTTGGAATATTGCAAGTTTTACTTTCTTTCTTTTTTCTCTACATTACTCAGATTTCCACCAACTCTGACCAATAACATAACTTTAGCCAGACCCAGGAATTTGAGATTTTGGTCTTTTTAAACTGAATTTTATTGTAATCCTGAGATGAAATACAGGATATCTGGAATGTCCTTGCAGAGTAGAGGGAAGTCAACCGAGACATGGAGTCAGCATAATCCCTAAAAGTGGAGGGGCACTCCTACTCCATGAGTTCTTCAAAGCCTTTAAAAATGGCTGCTCTTACAGAAAGAGTCTCAAGCACAGCACTCTGTTTCTCTGGGACTTCTTTTTATTCTTTCTTTCTTTCACTTAAAATACAAGTTATCCATTCTGTGTTGACCTTGTAGTGCAGGACTTTCCATGTCCTCTTGCAGAGTTTGGACTAATACAAAGAACAGCTGGTACCACTAATACTAATGGATTTCCTGGTTTTAGTTCAAATACAGTAAACTTTTAGTTTCATTCACACTAAACCTGAAGATAGGTTTTTCATATTTGTTTTTCTCCAGTGAGAATCATAGGGTTTAAATGTACTTTTAGAAATAAAAGTGAAAAAAAAAAGGGAGAAAGAAAGTACTTTCTAATATGTTGGCAAAAAATGGGTACCATTTTCTTTCCTCCCTGCATTTCACTCCCGTGAAAGATCCTAATCAGAATCCCAGAAACGACTGGATGATTTGTGAGACCCTAGTGAAAACATGTATAGCAACGAAATAATTTAAAACTTAATTATATACATTCAAGAAAATATCTGTCAAAAACGCTTCAAACTTTTAATTAACTGTACATGGAGTGTGAAGGGGTTAAACAGCAGTCTACAAAGTTTCGTTTCCCAGTAAAATGGGAGAGTGCAGAGTGGGTAGAGACCTAGGACAAAGTTATGCTGGGGCTGAGTGGCCTCCTGAGACCAATGAGAACCAGCGGTCCTTGGTATGTCAGAAGGAGACCAGCCCTTTGCAGGACACAGAGCTGACAGGGGAAGGCTTTGGATGCTGTTTAGCACATGAGGTTCAAGCAGGTACGGGGCCAAGAGGTGTTTTAAAATTCCACTAAGACATTACTGCTTATAATTTGTTGTGTATTCTGACCTATGTCTAATTTAGAGGCAGGAAGGCAAGGAAGACCAGGTCCTTCTTTCTATTATAGAGAACAACAACATTTATTTATTCCTTCACTCCATTCAGAAAAAGACAGGCTGCGGATATTTTTTATTTAATTAACAAGAAGCAGCAGCAATATCACGTTTGCGTAGGAACACTTGCCCACATTGCTCGCTTGTGAGTGTCCTCCCAAGAGCACAAACTGGCTGGCAGTACCTGCAGTAGGCAAGGTCCTCCAAACCTTTGAAATGCAGAAACACCTGTAAGTGAAGTGCAAACTGGGTGGGTTTTTTGTCTGTGTTAGCTATCCATTTCACAATTAAACAACTCTTCCCTCCCCAGGTTTAGCACTCCAGCCAAGCATCTTTTCCATTCATTTTGGATTCACTCAGAGATGGGCATTCAGCTGTACACAGCAATGAAGTTCTGAGTCTGGTAGACTTCAGCATGGGGAAATCTGCTGTCTCCCTGTGGTTGCCCATGCTCAAAGCTTTGGAACCTTTATTTGATTGAATAAGCATAGAAGAGGTCTTTGCACCTTGATTCTGTAGGTACCTATCCTGCATCGGCTACCCCCCAAATCCTTCTCAAGCTTCTGGTCATTGCGCCAAGGCTCAGGAGAATATTGCACCAAGCACAAAGTTTTCATGGGTACACAATGATTGGTCTAGCAAATCCGGGGCACTAATTATCTGTGTTTATTTTTCATGCACAAGGTTCTTTTCAAATCCATCAGTCTCTACAGATACCTTTACAATCATTTACATAGTTTTGTGATGGCACCATATAAATCTATAGACTGTGGTCTCCCTCCCAAACACAGTAGGATTCGCCTCTGGCCAAAGGCACACATGCTGACATGATGAAGATTAATTTCAAGGCTGGAAAAGAAAACTACCAGAATGGAAAGTTAATAAAAACAAATATGTTCTCTATGGGATTGAAACTGTTGAGGGAAATTTTAGCACCTGAAAAGCAATTCTTTACATAGTCAATAAACTGTATATAAAAAAGATATAGTAGTCTTGAAGCATCAGGTTGGTCACAATAAGTATGTTGAAGGTAAGTTCTGCGAAGAGATCTTCAGGGAACACTTCAGCAGGGCATTGCTGAAACTGAACCAAACTACCCTCGTTCCATATGAACATTGTGTTCCTGCTATAATGTCTTCATAGATAACAGTCCCTCAACAGCTTTAAGGAACTGATTTACTTAAAGCAAATTCTTCTCATTGGAACATATCTGATGATAATTTCACAGGCTCGCTAGCTTGGAGTGGAATGCGGTTTGGGATGAGATGTAAGAGTTTTCTGCATTCCTCCTCTGTCTCTGTAGTAGATCCCCATACTAGTAGGTAGCAAAGCACTTTTTAAGGTTCTTTAGTGGAATCAAGAGCAGCATAGTCATCCACAGCTGGTCTGGTGGGGTTTTCTCACAGCAAGCTCCAGTTCTACAGGGTTTGAACCTTTGCCCCCATGTGAACAGTTTGCCTTGTATCTAATCTCCCAGAGAAGACCCCTCTTGCAATTTTGCTCTGATTATTTTTTTCCAGTCTTCCTCCTTGCTCTGTTGTTTAGCACCAGTGAGAGAAAGGCAAAATGATAAACATCTGCCTAGCATGAACTTGAACTGTAGCCAGCTTTGATTCTCGTCAACATTGATTTTAGTGCTCTGATTATAGCCCAAATCCATTGCTTTCCTTTGATCTTCTTTCTGAGTATTTCTCTACCTTGATACACTGATGATGAGACAGAATTTGTCTTAAGCACCAGCAAACACTTCGTTTGGGTTTCAAGCATCAGGCATTCTGCTGACACGCATTAAAGGTATCGAATGTCTCTGCTTCCCAATTGTCAATTCATATTTTGGTGTTTATTTGCAGAGCCTGGTAAATGTGTTTTTCAATTATCAGTCACCCACATTTTGGTATCAAAACACTGTTTGGACTGGGTGTTTATTACTTCCTGCTGTTCATTTACACAAAACAGCAATTTTAATGGAAGGAAGTATGGTACATGATTAAAACCTAACATATGCAGTTCTTAAAAGATGATACATGGATATGTGTGCTAGACCCAGCCATCCAATAGCGCCTGCATATGAAATATTTTGGTTCTGAAGATAGATTAATAGACCTTTAATCTATTTACTGCCAGTACACTCTCGTATTTTACTACATCTTTTAATAAGCAGCTATTAAACTTATATCTGTGCACATGTTGACTATTTAGGTAGTTGATCCTTGAAAATGCCATAACTCTTGTTTATACACAGTCATATCACTTTTCCTCCTCTTTGTAGGCATGGAGACACTGTAAATATCAAATTTGTATGCGTTATCTTTGATCTGTATCGTTGCTGTTTAATATTAGGCAGGAATTAGGAAACCTTCCAACTTGTGTGAATACTGCGGTATAATTGTACAATGAGAAACTTATTTATAGTCCACTCATTGCTAAAAAATAGCGTCTGCTAAGTTAAACCAGAGAAATAGGATGTTCCACTCTTTATCCCAATACAGCTAGCACAGAAATGAGCTACGGTCACTGCCTAGTGTCTTTGGAAAATGCTGACTTTTCCAACAGCAGCAGTTGCATCTGTGTCATGTTAGTGTACAGACACACAGAATGTTGTGGGGTTTTTTAAGTTTAATGATCTTTAAGACCTCGTTGAAAAAAATGTTAGGAAACTTTAGGCATTTCAGAAAATTCTGGATCCAAGTTTTGCGACATGACAGCCTGTTAAATCCAGACAGCTCTGTCTTCACCAAATAACCTTCCAGAATTGAAGTAGCTGGAGATTTTGCAGAGAGATAAGTTCAGAACAGTGTGTTTGGGACTGAGCTGCCAACCACGCTTTCTTTACCTCCGTGATTTTTCATCTTCTAAACACTATCTATAGGTCCGTCGCTAAATGTTCTCTTCATGGACCCAGCTATTTGGGATATGCAGTATCGCAAAGCAGAGAAGGAATCCTGCTACTCAGGCTACTCAGGAACAGAGTTGCTGAAGGGCTCTTGAAATCTGGCTCCATCCCAGAGGATGAAAACCAATGTGATGGTGCATTTATTTGAGTGTTTCAGGGAAAGATGAACACGGATTCTCCATACAGCTGGACAGAATCACTTGTAAGCTGCAGAGATTTACCCAGCAGCGCTTTAGGAGGTTAACCTTTAGGAGGTTAATGCACTGGGTTTTTCATGGCCTTTCTGCACTGGAGCAGATTTCTCTCATGGAAGTATCCCCAGAAGAGAAAACACAATAACGCTAGCTCCTAGGCTTCCATAACCGCCTGCCATCAGCAACAAGTGAGAGAAACTACAGGATGCAGTGATGATGGAGTAGTGAATTAGAAACATGTCAGACCTTGCATGGGAATTCTCTACAGTTCTCACTACCTGCAGTCTGGGCAAACTAAATACAATGTGAGAGTCTCTTCTGCATATTTTAGGATAGTCTTCCTAGTATTCCTACTGTTTCAGGATCTTTTTCTTTATTTTCCATGCATTTCAGTCATTGAACAGTGAAATAATTGTGAAAGCAAACATATTTAGCAAAGATTTTAAACCCAGTGGTAACTGTGCTTAAAAGACTAAAGTGTACCTTCAGAACCTCATAAATCCAAATGGTAACTCAGAAAAATGTAATTTTTATCTACAATTCTAGGGTGTTTTTTTTCATTTCACTTTATTCCTGCCCATATATTTTGCAGTTATTATAGATATGGAATTTTAAATATATAGAAAGGCTGACATATTTAAATTTTCCCTTAGTTTTTTACCTTTAAGCACATTACTTTTAAATTTTTTCCAGGTGTAGCATCATCTAGTATTGGGCATCTGTGTATGTACCTCATACATACTCTTAAGGTTTATAAGTGCTCTGAATCTGGACTCTTACCCTTCTTGTTCACAAAATTCACATGGCAAACTGACTGTTCAATGAAGCTGCATATACAATATTCCTTGAGTGTAATTCTGAAAAGAAATGCATAATTTTTTCTGTCAGTGGTGAGAAACATGACTTCAAAAATAGTCTAAAGCCAAGGGGAATTCCAAACATGCATGCTTTAAAAAGTAATTATTTTCTTTTTAATTCATTTTTAAAGTGATCACACAGGATTCAAACTGAGAATGTGGTCCAGCTCAGCTGAACAGAGAGTAATAAATGCCAGATTTATAAATGAAGCATGCTAGTAAAAACATAACTTTAAAAAAAATAAATGGGCAGAAATGTACAGAGACTAAGTCTGCAGAATAGATTCAAAATAACTGAAGTACTTATAAAATATGGGATCATCACCAATACTGCTTTCAAGTCATACAAGTCAAGAAAGTCAGCTGGTTCTCTTTTGTCTTACCAAGTACGGTTGGACTAGATGATCCTCGAGGTCTCTAATGGTTGTATGATTCTGTGAAGTAACAACACAGGGAAAACAGTTGAGAACTTACATAGTGATTTCAACTATGTCATATTACAAACTTATGAGTTAGAAGGGAAAGTCATCTTTGTGCACCAATTTGTATTATCTTTCAGCGTAGAACATCATGAGCTATTAAAAATTTCAAAACAATTATTTCATTTAAGAGTGTCAAGCCTTTCAAGGGTTATTTTTTTTTAAATAACTGATGTGTGAGACAGCACTTGGGGAGAATGCACAACATCCAGAAAGAGGTACACTTACAATGATGATTTCCCACTGTGGGAATGAACCGACTGGTGCAAAAAATCTTTCAAGCCTGTGTTTCTTAAAATCAATAAGAAGTTTGTATGCCTCAGATTTGCATGTGTATCTCTTTGGATTGTACCCCTTTGAGCAAATGACTGAAAACCACATCCAGAATACTGGCTGGATAAAATCCTACTAGTTTACCTCTAAATTTTGATCCTATTCTGCAAGAACTCAGACAAAACCCCTCCAGACTTGTAAGCCATTGCAATTTGGAGGTTTAATTAAATCATTTAGATTTTATATATATATATATAATTTTAATTGAGATATATATCACTGAAATCAAATAATCTATAGCAAATAGCATTAATATTTATCACAGTGAATAATCACACCTTTTACTTGCAGAACCTAAACATCTGTACGAGTGGGATTGCGTTGTGCCCGACTCTGTATAAACGTGCAATAACCCATCACTCACAACCAAAACAGACAATGGAGTGGAAAGAGGAACACAGAATGACCTGTACAACAAGCACCATAAACATCTTTTTCAAACAAAATACTTGAAGGGACCTGGAAGGAAGAAGGTAGTTATACAGAGCTGTGTTGTTACCTGACTTCCAAAGAAAGAAATAGAATATTTGGGGAAGATTAAATGAAAATCAAATGTAGACAGAGTGCTTAATCTTTTCTAAAAAAGATCAAAACTCTCTTCTCCCTAGTAACAGCTAAAATTACACAAATATATTCCTAATATTAGTGACAAAGTACTTATAAGGAATTACTGCTTTGTCATAAGGGTAATATATTTTGTTGTTGCTTTCTTTTATTCATTACAGTAGTGTCTAGAGAACCCATATAACAGATTCTACAATATTTGGTCTGTTTATAAATTAACTGAACCAACTTATTCTGTAGACAAGAGGGAAGAAATGAGTAAATTCAGAACAGAAACTCGAAATTTACAATAAGCACTTTTACTGTATTAAAATGCTTTTCCACTAAAATGAATTACTCAGTGAAGAAAATCCTTTGTATGTAAGCCATGGAGAAGAGCACCTGCATGGAACAGGGAGCTGAAGGTTCCTTTTGGAGTGGATAGTGAAGGTGTAACAAAGAAATAAAGAGAAGGGTGATAAATGAGTAAGGAACTTATGATATTGAGTGACTGACTGATGTAAATCAGGGGATTACATTCATTGTAAATAAGTGTGAAGTGATGTATGTTTGGAAAAAATAATCTTGGCTGTGCAAAATCACTGGTGGACTCTCACAGATCATTATGAATTGGGAGCCAAGGAACAATAGACTGCTCTATAAAAACATCAGCTCACCACTCAGGGGCCAAAAAGCAAATCAAATGCTAGGAATTATTAGGAAAGGAAAAGGCAATGAAAAGTGCGTCATCATTATGCCTCTGTGTATCTGCTGGGCTCCCACATCTTAAATATTTTATAGCTCTGGCCCCTTATTCCCGCTCCCTTCATTTAAAGAAAGCTTATCCTAGAACTGGAGAAAGTTCAGAAGACATTAACAACCATCGGAATTATGGAATTACTAGAGAAAGGATTGTTAATCTTAAAGAAAGATGACTAAGGGGGTCTATAATCTAGTGGAGACCTGGACAGGATAAATAGAGGACAGTTGTACACAGTTGTTTCCAAGGCACCTGAGTAAGCCAGCAAATAGCAGCTTCAAAATGAACAGAAGTGGTTCTTCATAAAATGCACAAGGAAGGTGTGGGAACTCCTCCCCTCAGTTGAAACCAGATGCTGAAAATTTGGTTACACAGTTTGACCCAATGTGGTCATTCTTGCGTTCTTATATGCCAGCACTATTTTACAGTGGTTGTAGGTGCCCACAGGTTCTTTGTATCACCACGGATAAGAAAAGGAGTAGGGAACAAAGCTTTCATAAATCCTGAGATAAATATTGAATTTGCAATGAAAACTCAAAGCCAAACTTTCTATTTAATTGAAAACCCAATCTCTACTGAGATTAGAGCCTGTTCCAGCTACGGATCTTGAAACTTCCTTTGCATTTTGTAGTGCATTACAACTACATTATATATCCTTTATACCTAACAGGTAGCAACTGGAGTGTTGACGCCCACACAGGAGACAATGACCAAGCTTTAATTATGTCACCCATTAAAGGAACGCCCAGGACTTAGATCCTAATTCAATTCATTCCTAACTTTCTTGAGTAATGTCTCCACTTTCGCTGTACTAGTGCACCAGCTGGTTCTTCACTACAGTTGGAGTCAGAACACGCATTTCTTGGTCTAAGCAAAGGCCTGAAGGCAGCAATATTTAAAACAAAGGCTTCACTGCTTAACTAACTGCACATTCTGTATGAATACTCTCAACAGAGTAGCAATAAGATCAAAACAATGCTATTAAAGACCTGGTAGGTGTTATGAGAAGAAAGCAACAATACAACAAAGGCTCGAATGAACCGCTCGCAGCCCTTACTGTCCATTCACTGTCACCTTAAAAATCTGTTAGTCTTGCTAAACCAGGAACCACAGAGTACTTAGCAGTAAAATGAGCAATAATTAGAGGTACATGAAAAGGTAGATCCAAAATGTGTTAAAATACCTCCAAACTATCTAGAAAAAAAGCCTGCTGAAACTCTTCCTTACAGGAATATTTTTACTGAAGTCAATAAAACGAGCTTGCACGAGTAACTGTGACTCAAATGAGTACCCTGAATCTACATTTTGGAACACAGGTGCTGAAAGGTAGGCTCCTAAATTATTAGGGTAACTTATAAACTGCCAAATACCCTCCACCCAGTTACAACATTTAGAAAAAAGACATATCTCTTCCTTAGCTAACCCAGCAAGTACTTAGGTCCTGATGTAGATCCTACTGGCCAAGCATATACTCTATTAAAAAACAGACAGGGCACTGCTACCGTGTGTTTCTTCATTCTCCACAGACTGAAAGAGACATGGTTGGCATAACTCTAAAAATCAGAAAGCTTTAGGAATAATATCTCATCACACCATGATCTGTGTAAGTCAACAAATCATGAAAGATACCAAAAATCCCCATAAATTAAAAACATAGAAATAAATACTCATGGTGGGTCCATCACAGCCCAGTGTCTTGCCTCTAAGATTATTTCAAAGCTGAGGAGGGAATTCTGTTTCCTTCACCCATCCCTTGTCCCTCCCAAATGACAGTCCTATCTGCTCAACCTAGGAGAACTTTCACCTTGAGAACATAACATTTTAGAAATGGGAAAACTCCTCTGGGGCAATATACTTTCTATGACATTCTGGTCAAAAATAGAGCACTGTAATTAGATAAACGGGCAGACAGACTGCAAAAAGGCAACAGATAATCTCAAAACATACCTAAGAGGGGGAGGAGGAGAAAATTATAAAGCATAGAATTTGACATACGTGCTGTCTTTCAGGTTTTCTGGCACAGACAAGTCACTTTTAGAGTGACAAATGGATGCATGTTAAATTTAAGGACAGTTGAAGCAAGGTTAGGTTACTTTACTCAGCTTGGGATTTTTGTGTGTTCTGCATGTTGCCATGTAGCTACCTCTGCAAAGAATTGTTGTGTAAATCCCAAATTCCAAAACTGGCTTTGTGTATTGTACTCACCTCAGGAAAACACCTACCTGCTCACGGTACGAGCAGTTAGCTATAGACACAGCATCGTGGGCACAGGGTGGATTCCCGAAAATCTGGGCAACTGTAAAGAATGTGTTTGCTTTGTTTTACTTCCTTCTGTAGAAAAAGCAGATATGGAATGAGAACTTCTGCTCAGAAAGCACAGTGGTTTTCATTATGGGGATTAAGTAAAATTTTCTATAGGCAGGTTCTGAGACTAGTTCTAATTCAAGCTAACATATCTCTTACAGTTTTTAGGTAACTTGTCAAACAAGTCTATTACTTCAGGCTTTCTATATACTTAAAACTGTCCCCAAGGGACACTGGGAAATGGTTCTTTTCCCCTTTTCCTGTCCTACAACAATTTTTTTAAAATTTCTGTGTGGAAACAAGCCTAACATGGATGTGATTTTGATGTGGTTGGGGAATTCTAAGTTAAAAACGTTGAAGAGGAAAATACTGATTTTTTTTCAAAAAACTGACTGCTAACTTGAGGTGGTGAATGTTGATGAAACTTTTGCATGGACAGCTTCATAGGATCTGAAATTGAATTTCTAGTTGTACTATCTCTGTGGTACTTCATGAAATATTAGAGACTCACATTCAAGATTACTCAGTTAGTTAAAGGAGTACATACTAGGGATGAATTAGACCTTCAAATAATTAAATAGCACTTCGTAGTTAAATGGTACTTAAAGGCATAGTTTTAGATGTGAGAATGACAGAGCAGGATCTCCTGTCTGCCCTTTCCCCCTATCACTGGCCTATGCACAAGAGCGTCCCCTCTTCTTGGATGGGCTGGGGCTCAGTCAGGCGAGTAGCAGTCATGGGGAAAACTCTCCTGCTTTTCATCCCATGGTGGTTGGGAACTGGAAATGAAATCTCACATGGCTTTGCAGAGTGAGAAAATCACATCTTGCTCAGATCTAGTGTTTTAGCTTTGGAGTCTCACAGTCCATGGGAAATGAGTTCTGAGAATGGGAACACTTCTAGATTATTTTTGAAGTTTTTAAAACATTAAGCAAAGTGACTCAGTTAAGTCCGGAATGGCCAGAGCTTCTTTATAAAAAAATGAGTGTTCTGCTACAAAAGAGAAAAGAAATAATTCTTGTTTTAATTACTGGCTAGTACACATACTATTCTACTCTTTTGAAAAGGTTTCTAGCAAATCTTTAGAAATAAATGTTTCACTATTTCTGAAGGAAATTTTGAAGTAGCTGAGTGGTAATGTTAGTGCAAAATACATTCTGTGAGCTGTGTCTGCTGAAATTGGAACACTTTAAACCTTTTCCCATGCTGGGTAGTGAGAGAGATCTCTTTATATTAATTCGGACTTCAGAGATGTCACATGATAGGAATACATTCCAAAAGCTAAGATACAAGATTATTCTCTAACCATAGAACAAACCAACAGGAATTTTAATCAAGACAATATCCAATAATGACTGAATGCTTTTGGAGGGGATCCAGAATACACATTTGGGAATTTTAATCTTGATCGCCTTTGAATTTTGTAAAAAATATTTTAAAGTTTGGCAAATACGCCACTCTGGCTGGTTCCAGAAACGAGCCATCTCAGGTATTAAAGTGTTTCATCTGTTCAGACATTGAATATTGCAAATCTGTTTCAGTAATTCATACCAGATAAGTTCACAATGAATGAGCCTAAGTGAAGAAACTTGTTTCCCTTAAAGTAGGACAGCAAGTCAGAAATGGAAGAAAATACAACTAACCCAAATATTTTTTTTAAATTTCCTTTGTATTTCAGAAAATATTAAGGCATCTGCTTTTCTTAACTTCTCAACAGTTAATTTAAAATTACTGAAACTGCACTGTTTGCAGCACTGTGAAGAACTGAAATTCCTTACCCTCAGTATGTGTTTCCATGTGTGTCTAGATGGATCTATGTGTCTGCATATTTATTACAATTGAAATGTTCAGAAAATTTCAATTTGTTTTACAGAAGGATTATCTTCAAAATACATGTGTTAGCATATAATGATTTTAATGCTCCAGCCCATACATGTATTTTTTCCTTACAGGAAGCAGATCACAACAGGCTTTGCTGAGTTCTCTAAAATGCTGGAAATTTTGACAGGACTAGACTACATATATTATCACAAAATTCTTGACTTATATGTCTCCCCAACTTCCTTTCAGAGTAATTTTATAGGCAGACAATTTAAAACAATTTAAGAAAATGAAACAATTGAAATTGCTCATTTTAAGCTTCCACGACGTCTCATTTGAAATATCAATATCAATGAGAGATGAGATGTTACACAGAAAGAGATTTAGGCTTAGGATGAACAAGAATGAGCATTTTAGGGACTAATCTTCCCTTTCTAGGAGGAGCAACCTTCAGCTGTTTGGGACGTGGTTATGATGGGGTCTAATATTTTAGTAGAAAAGTGGTAAGAGTCTACAAAGTGGGAAAAGTATTCATACTTGCGAATTTTTTTTTGTATTCATGTAAATTCCCATTCCTTTGCTTTCTTCTTGTAGCCAATCACACAACTTAATCTCCCCTGTGCAGTGAAAGTTTAAAAGCCTAATTCTGTAAGCTATAAAACAAACTAAGCAGAGAAAGGAATTTACAGTACGTTAAAAGAATAGGAGAAGAGGCTAATAGAGTTGTATACATTTCAAGGATAGATATAATCAAGTGTGTACAATATAAAGCAGAAGGTTCATAATGATTGAAAAAGGAGAAGGGGAAAAAAAAAGCTATTTTGTAGTAGCTGCATGAACTCTGGCTGAACCTTGCTGTTTGGCAGCCTCCAGTAAGGACAGCCTAAGATGAGGCATTAGGGTTTGAATCTGAGAAGCTGACATCAAGCAGACAGCAAGACATGATATCTTATTTTCCTGAGCTATGCTGACACAAATTGAACTCCACTTATTATTTTCTTATGCCAGTAAAGTTGCATTTGGCATTTAAGCATTTTGCTTGCAGATGTTGGAGTGCTGGTTGTCTTAATTTAAATAATTTGCAGATTGTTTCATAGTATTAAAAGATAGAAACTCATTCTTCATATGAGTCCAATTTTATAAGCTTTATTTTTTTTTCTGACCTTGTGCAAGGTAAGAATTTGATATTAAATCCAAGTAGCCCAAGGGTACAAAGCCAGTTTCTGTGTTATTCAAAACTAGCAGTGGAGAAAACTTGCCTTTGAGCTGTTTAACTGATTCAAATAAGAAGAAAAGCTGAAAATTCTTCACAATGATTTGAGCTGAGGAAAAAGGAAGTGTTATTTCTTTGTCAGGTAATGTAAATCACAACAATAATACACAACATATATGAATAGCAAGTAGCTAATGTTTCTAGCATATTCCTCATTCTTTAAGTGAGTTATACATCAATGATTGCATCTAGATACCCCTTTTCACAGAACTAGAGAGGTGGACAATCATCATTACTTGTGTACATATGATGCTTGAACTTTTCCAGTCACTGCCACACAGATGTTACAGGTTTGCTTTTCTTAAAAAAAAAAAAACAAAAAACAAAACTCTTCTTTCTCTTGTACGTTGCGTTGCTTTTATTTGCTTGTTTGTATTCCTAGGCAAAACGTTCTAATACTTGTAATTTTTTTGAGAAGAGAATAAGATGTCAGTTTACATTACAACCCCCCAGGGTAAATGGAGAGAATTCATAAAGGTTTAGAAAAAAATGTAGTGTTTATAATGAAATGTACTTCATGTAATTTATGACAACGCAGTTGGAGCGTAGTCTTCCTTTTCCATTTTTTCTGTGCTGTCTACAAACCCTTATAATTCTCTAGGGGAAAAAATATTTTACCACTTATTAGAAAACAATGTAACATTTTCATTTTGCCAAAAGAGTTATCTTTGAGAATTACGTGGCTGTGTTGTCAGGTTTTGCTAACGATCTAATATAGCGTGCCTGGGACTGAAGGCTAGGAGGTCAGATGAAACCATAGCTGGTTGGTTAGAGGTCTACCAGCGGTAGGACAAGCCATAAGTAACGCCAGGGTCTTCTGTATATTGATCATTCTCCTACCTACAAAATGGAAAATAATAATGTCTATCCATGTCCATAAAAAGCTTTGAAATCACCAACTGAAATGTATTAGGGATTACTAATAGCAGGAATATCCAGAAGTATTTGTAAGAAGAGGTAATAGGGCCTGTTCTTCTTTCAAACCAAGGTAAATATCACATACAGACTGTCTATGCAAAATGATTTACCTAGAGTGCAGTGAGTTACTTATGAAAAATGTGAAAACATATGTCAAATCATAATCTGTGTCTTACCTAAAGCGATATTTTAGTGTGATTTGATAGATTGCCCAGAAAGTCATTGAAAAAAATTGTGTATCTGTTGGAATACCAGGGATTAATGGGAGCAATTAAGGAATATACAGGCATTACGGAGAAATTAAATGATTTCTTTGCATTTGTCTTCACCACAGAGGATGCTGGGTGACATATCTTCTCTTTACTGGAAATAAAGATGAGGTACTGTCAGAGGCTGCATTATCAACAGAGGACATACTGGAACAGAAGGAAAAAATTAGAGAACCACCAGTTATTAAAATAGGAGAGTATATTTCCAGGGGTTCCAGAGGAGCTTAAGAATGAAATGGTTGAACTGCTAAAAACTCTAAAATTCAGACTCATTAAAATCAACTACTGTGCCTGATCACCAGTGACTATCTTTAATAAGAGAGCTACAGATGATCCTGGGAATTGAACACCAATTTCTTTTCTCAATATCAAGGGTATTGTGAAACAAAAATAAATAAATGAGAATCATAATAGAATAAAGACAGTGTCTACCTAGCAAAGAAAAACATGCCTCCCTAATCTATTAGAGCTTTTCAGGCACACTGCTTGCAAGGAAAGAAAAAATAATTTAAAACACCTTTGACAATGTTCTGAAAAGAGACTATTGAGAAGTGGCCAAAGAAAAAGATGCAAAATTATTTCAAAGATCAGACACTAGCGGCTCATCTACACAAGGTCCAGAAGCACTACACAGTGGGTTACTTCTAAACTCCTTTTGTGGGTGCTCCTGATGAACAGTTTGGAAATGGGTTAAGCATATTCCACCAATGCAGACCGGGATGGAGAAGGGGAGAGCTAAGCAATCTGTTCAGTATATTAGTCAATGATTTCCAGAAGCCTGGAGAAGTTATAGCAAGGAAAGATAGGTTTATATACCATCGGTTTATGTAATTATGTAATAATTAAGACCTCAGATTTAATGCAGCAATATTAATTTCAATATAGTCTGAGGAAGGAGAGATTTGTACCAGTCAGATGTCCCCAGGCTGGAACCAACATAAACTCACCTGGGACATATCATGGCTTTTATGGATTTTTATCTTCCAGCAGAACTTTCTCCATGCTATTACTGGTCAAAAGGAGCTACAGCTAAACCCAAAATAGAAACATAGGAAACATCTATGTTTTCTGCATCAGAGAGAGCTTAACTGAAAACAAGCACACTAAACAGAGACAGTCGATCTTGATAATATATTAGAAAAGTAAACTTGGTATAAAATACTTTTGTCCCAGAAAACCAAGATGCACGGGCAGTGCTAGAATGTTGCTGCTCCATTTCTTCCTCTTGCATTACCTAAAGCCTTGCCAAGTTAAATCAAGTTGCAAATCTATTATTAAACTCCAGGCAAAATAGCTATGGGCTTTCCTAAATTTTATTGTCTTTTACATTTTTTCTTTTTAGCCTACATATGCTGTACTTTACAGTCATCTGTGGTCAAGCTTTCATATATAGCATGGAGCTAATGAATTACTTCTGTATTCAGTCACTTAGACTTCATGAATCAGTCATCTCCTCCTGAAAACTGCTCTGGTCTGGATCTTTAACTAGTGCAAATTAGCACTGTGCCAAGAAAAAAACAAGGTGATACAGTACTGTACAAATGTCAAGGACCCGGCGCTGGGTTTCTGTGGCACTATTACTATTGTGCCTTTTGTAAGTGTTACAGATCTTCAGGGCTATATAAAAGTGGAGCATCTACAATGAGAAATTTAAAATTGTCTTCTTATTTATGAAAGCTTTCCCCTTTCTTGACAAATCTCTCTGTTGACCTAAGACAGTGCCCTGTGAATAGTGCAGTTAGGGTAATACTAATTTCTCTAAAGTGATTTGTGTTTGTACCATAGGAAATAATAGGGAAAATATAGAAACTGAAGCACCTTTTTTTTTCTTCTCTGACATAATCTATGTTTCTACAACTTTGTAATCAACCTCTTTTTCTCCTTTTCAAGTAGCAAGACTCTACTGCGAGCCCCAGTCTTTTATGCCTTGGAGGCCTTTTTCAGTAGTTTGCAATTCTCCAAGCAATGAAGTTAGGCTGCCTCTTTGTTATACCTCTCAGGTGTAACACACCAAGCACAAAACCATGGTAATGCTAGTGGAGCTAGCCAAGAAAAACAGAAATACAGAGGGAAGGAACCAAAATGAGAGCCCCTGTGTATCTTGTCCTTGCCTTTAGGCAAAAATACTGCAAGCTGCTCTGATACCTCCATAACAGTGTGTATGAAATCTCTGATGTAGGGCTGTGTTCAAGTCTAGTCTCTCTTTAGATTTCTAAATATCATAAAAAAGTAAAGAGATGTAATTGCTGGAGTACCTAAGAATGTAGTTGCACGTTATAGTTTCTCTGGTAGCAAAGCGGAGTCGCTGCCCTGTGAAGCCCCCCACGCCCAGAAGGTGGCTGTAGGCAGGAGGACCACAGCCCTTTTCTCCCTCCCCACCCCCAGCACGCGCTGCCTTCCCCACTGCCCATTTTGCCTATGATACAGCTTGTATGTGATCCAAGACAGAAAACAATCTCTGACATCTTGTTGTATTTTTTCCTTGAGGGTCATCATCTCCAAAACCAATATCATTAGAGAATCCATTTTCCCTGCGTGTTAGTGGTGATCCGCTGCAGCTTCAGCATCAGCCTGGATGCCGGAAGTCTTTGTGGCAGTGGGGAAGGTGAGGATGAGGGTGAGATAGAAAAGGGACAGCCCTTTGCCAGAGAGGTGTTTGTTTGTTTGTTTGGAGGATTAGAGAAACTAGATATTGGGATCACATTTCTCCCAAGTTTCTACATGCAGTTAATAAGCTGCAGGGAAATATTAATATTCAGTAAAAGAGCATTGCTTCAGGGAGGGAACTGGAAATGTTAATAGCTGTTGGTCCAAATTGTCTCAGTGGACTCCACAGACATTACTAAACTTAATTCAGGGAGGAATTTGGCCCACTGGGTTTAATTTAAGTATGTAATACGATGCAGCGTTGAAGAAAATAAAACAAAACCAAACCACTAACATCTATTTGGTGAATGTATTTTTGGGATGTCTCTCATAAGTTCAAAGAGTTTGAAGTTCATTTTTGTTCAGCATTATTGTGACCACAGCTAGAATGTCATGCTCTGGTTTGGTTTCAGTGATTACAGAAAAGGCAGGGTGGAGTTAGAGAATAAAAAGGGACACAGGCAGACAATGTGAGAGCTGAGGATCTGTCTTGTAAGGAAAGCCTCAGAGAATTTGAGGAATTGAATCCATATCATTTACAAGAGAAGTGGCAAAGAGGGGACACATCCGCACTCTATAAATACAAGTGTTATGCTGATATTAAAATGAAACGACTTAGAGTGCCTAAAGGTACCAAGGCAAGGAATTAGAGGATGACTAAAACATTATTTTTAGGGAAAAAATTACGGAGGGGAAAAATTTTATGGAGGGGAAAAACTTTAAAGAAGGTTGAGTCCCATAAGCCTCAGTTGCAGCGAGAGTCTCCTGACACTGAGCCAAACCCAAGTAAAGGTGAATCTGATGGGTACTGGTATGCAGTGCGTAGGATTTCCAAGTGAAATTTAGCAGGTGTTTCTTTTTTTTCCCTACTGGACTATATCCCATCAACCTTATTCAGTCAAATAATCTCCCTCAAATCAGCGGGACAACCTTTGCAAAAAGGCAGAACTATTTATTCTACTGGTGGCACAGACCTTTCCTGACATATAATGGCAAAGAAACAGAGGATTTATGGCTGTAATATCATCTGACTTCTGTATCCAAAATTTAAAACATGAAGGATAAAATATGCTTTCTCTGTTGGAGAAAAAAGGCAGAGGAATTACATTCTTGGCATATACATTAGAAATGGCAGCACTGATGAGATTATATCTGTTATCTTCAAAATTGCTTTAAACCAGAAGCTTGGGTAACAAAGGACAGAAGTTACTTTCATATTAGCATATATGTCATGTTTAATCAATCAAAAGAGAACTGTAATTACTTTACTCTCTTCTTAGCTAACTTTAAAGAAGGGAAGTCATGAACCTATAAAGTAAATGTCATCCTGTTTAGATAGTTATAGTTTTATAGGTAATTTGTTGCAGATTTTATGCAGATAATTTATAATTATTTCCTTTCATGCTCATCTTTTAGCCTGAAGTCCAGTTTTAACACAAACATAAGGACTGCAGATGCAGGGAAAGTATCAATGAAACTATCTAATTTTTTTTCCCAAATTTGGTGCACACATTTACAAGTTTATCAGCCACTGTGCGGCTACTGAACTTGGCTGTAGTTTGAACTGCATATGCAGTATCAAAGTGAAAAATTAAGTGGTGGTAATAATTAGTAGGCTTGATTAGATGACCTACGACTTTTGGGAGATGTTTGCATGGGAAGGAGCTAATTTCTTCTCCCAACCTGGGTCTTTGGTATCACTTCACTTTGGTTACTATGCTATAGCTGGTTTCCAGCACATCGTGTTGCTGCTGGGAAGGAAACAAATTGCATAGTCAGTTGTGCAAGGAACTTTGAATTGTCAAATGTGTTGAACTGCACATGCAGCAGCAAGATGACTGTGTTTGAAAATAGTCTCAAATTGCCACAGCTGCTTGCCTTTAGCGTGTTTCCCACCACAAAATAGTCTGTATTTTCTGCTTCGTGGATAAAACCTCTGTGTTGGAAAAACTGAAGTAGTCCCAGGAAGCAAAATGGAAAGAGTGTATTTATGCAAGACAGGATTTGTTACAATTGTTTGCCGGCATTATAAGCTAATTTCATTTTCTCCTGCTCTTAGAAACCTCTTCTAGACTTAAGAGGCAGAAAACTAGTATTCGTAAATATTTTAAAATGTTAAGCCAAAATGTGGATTTGATTTGTTACAAGTATTGGCAGTCTGACTGCTGACCGTCCTTTCTCTTCCAACCTGCAATAAATTCTACAAAAACATATTATTTCATCACTCACTGAACTGGACTGATTAAAATATGCACCAGGGAAACACTCCCTAGCCATGAGAGGTATCATTTGACTCTGAAGCATTGCGTATCCTTTGTGTTGCTAAGGCACCTTTGTGTATGAGCATAGCAATCCCACAGAGGTCTGCCTAATGACACTCATGCTTCAGAGTTGGTTTTCTCTCTTTAGTGAAGGGCCAAATACCAACAGAAGCCTATCGGGCTACTAAGTCAGCTTTCTGTCAAAAGTAACGTACAAGCAGTGATATATCTAGCGCTCTCTCCTCCTGCCTCTGGCTTCCTGGTCTGAAGTACTAAATAGTCATTTACATCTGGGTTGGTTAAGGAAACCTTTGACACGAGTCTGGAGTGAGGCTTAAACTTCTGTTTCTGGATCCACAGGGAAAAATTCTTAACCAGCTTTAACCTCTCTGCAACGGCTCCCTTCAGGCTGTTATGAAACATGAATTCATCTGACCTCTTCAAGGCCTGTTTATATCTTCCTGTCTGGGAGATCCAGTCATTCCTTCCTTCAACCTGCTGCAGACAAATGAATATCTCATGGTACTGTCATATAAAAAACTACTTAAAACATTTCAAAGCCAAAAGAGCTGTTAGCTTATACTCTTTGAAAAATCAACACGGTGTCTAAACAGCTCCATAATCCACAAGACTTCTGCTGCTTGGATGTATTGCTTTCCAGCTCTGGGTTGTTTGGGTTTTTTTCCCTTTGACTTGGTCATACGTTATCTCAGTTAACGGTATTTTTCATTTCTATAGTAGTAAGGATTAACTTGTCCAGCCAGAAGATGCTTCAGCTGCATGTCCAATGCATTACATTATGGGTCTGATTTGTCAAAAATGTTGAGTATCCTAAAGTCGAAGAGCAGCATACAATACCTGGGAGTCCAACGTGCATGTGCCATAAGTCTGGTGGCCAAACACAAGAAATCAGCGCTGGCAACATAGAAGAAAATAGTAGCCCTATCAACTAGTTGCCAAACAACAGATTATTGCCAGATGCAGGGCTGGAATGTGAATGAAACTATTGACTTTTGCTGCTGTTGTGCTTTGACCTTGACCGTAGGACCCAGGAGAGCTGAATCCTGTGCCTGACTCTGCTATCAGCCATTTTTGGTGTTCCTTCTGCATCACCTTGACATCAAGCCTGAGCTGCAAGGACTCAGCAATTCTGCAAACTGGGCATAAGGCATTTTTTGTGTGCGTTACATCTGTTGGATGGAGGCAACAGAAGCTGATGCCTGTCTGTATATTTATATGCTGGAAGGGAGAGGAGAAATGTTGGATCTGTGTCACCTTAACATGATGATAGCAAAGCAGGAGTAAAGGCAAGGGGTAGGATAAAGATAAAAGGCAGAAGTGTACTTCTGTTACAGGAGGGTAAGAGTGCTGAATGTGCAGGGAGGTCTTTCCTTTCCTACCTTTGAGGGTAAATCCATCATTCTTTACCAGCTCTGGCTAGTTCAGTCTAGGCTGGGTAACTGAAGAATGCTAACAAAAATAATGTAGGGCTTGATGGGAGGGGATAATGAGTAATTCCACGCAGTGGTGAGAAGACAGGATTGAAAAACAAAAGTCCAAACCCCAATTTTGGGAAGGCTGGAAGCTGGGAGAGGGCTGGCATAGTGTGTGGAGGCAGGAACAGTTATGGAGAAGCCATGGGAAGGTGTGAGATAAAAACACATTGGAAAAAAAGAAAGGATAAAGAGTTAAGAAGGAAGAAATAAATTGAAGGAAGGAAAAAAAAGTTATCAAAATAAAACACAGAGGTGTGGAAGAAAGGCAGAGGGGAGAAGGAGTGAAAGCTCCAGATGATGAGGAAGGGGGAGGTACTAGTAAAACCACAAATGCCCTGTGGATCCATCCCCTGGAGTCTCCTGACTACTCCCAGACCTGTCAGCCACCCCGACTGTCCGTGGTCTGTGTCTACAGAACTGTCTTAATTTTTTTACCCCCATTCTGCCAACAGTGTATTGCCAGTAATGAAGAGCACTCAGCATCTATAAAAATGTATAAAATTCAAGTCAAATCAAAGTTTGAGGGAAAAGAGGAATTAAAAGGAGCTAATCAATTCAGTAGCAAAAAACCTTAAATAATCAAGAATTCTGAAGTCATACAAATGCTTGAGAGCCAAGAATGCAAAGAAAGCCCATATTGATCATATAATCAATATAACCCCACATATACATTTAAATCAGGTACAATGACACCATGTTCACCTTGAATCTTATTTATAAGAGTCCTGATTGAATCTAAGTTGTATTTCCTTAAAACAAGCCTATTGACTCTAACTTCTGGATTATTAAATATGAATAGTGCAGTTCCTAGCAATAAAAGAAGCATTATCTGAGTACAGAAAGTACTTCAAATATTTTTTTAAAACATCTTTTTTTTTCTTTTTTTTTTTTTCTTTTTTATTTCAGGTTGTGCTATTTTGACTAGGTTAGCTTATTGAATTACTCTATGATTTTACCTCTTTCCCCCCTATAAATCTATACATTTTTATATTTTCTATAATTTCTTTGGGGGCTGTTTCCTTTGTAACATATGAGAATATTTTAATTTGGTTTTCTCTCCATTCCAATCATTTGGGGTTAAATTTTCTCTAATAGCCTAATCCCAGTCCAAATAAGTTTAATGAGAAAACTCCAATGTGATAAAATGGAACCACATTTTCCCTCTTAAGCCTGCACAGCAGACTTTTCTGGCATAATTGTGTCGTTCAAGGGTAGAATGAGGTGTGATCTGTGACTGGCATAAGCAAAAGCTTTCAATGTCATTGCAGGTAAACTGGCAAAAATACCCTATAGCCGTTTCCACCCTACTTTGTCTGGCAAGCCTGAAAAAGGTGAAGTTTTGTTCCTACAAGTTGCTTTTCCAGTATAATGGGAAGATATTTCAATTCCAACAAGGCCTTCCAAGTGCAGGCCTGGGCTGAATTACGCTAGCCTAAACTGAGACTAATTCCACTGAAAGGTTGGCCAGAGGAAAGGTCGTGTGATCTCTGAGCAAAAATAAGTCCTGCCCCCCAGCCAGGCTGCTGCAGCTCTCGCTGGAGACGTCGTGGTGTCCCTCAGGCAGCCATATTCCCAAAATGCAGAGCCAAGGCACTGCGTGTGACAACCTCTTACAGGCATGCCCGGCTCACGTGCTTTCTGTTATGCCTCTTCTCTTTGATCTCCTCCGCCTGCAACAGAGAGGGAGATCAAAGAAAAGCTGAGCTCTGCCTCTTATCTCTGCGCTCCTGTGTCTTTTCTTTCTTTTTTTCCTCTTTATTTCTGACAATTGTAGGGGAAGCAAGACACAGAGGGACCTCCTCTGTACCAACCCCAGCCTCCTCCGATCCCAGCCCAGAGGGCTGCAAGGAGGCTTTTGCACTATTGCCTGAAGCAGTTGACCACTGAAAAAATGCTGGAGGTGAAAAAAGCAAGGCTTCATGGTTTAACTTCACAGGAGCAGTATCTCGATTCTTATCAAGGGCACAAGGGTGCAAGAAAATATTTAATGATGCTATAGGCAGTTCTTTCTGAAGAGGCAACTGTAGCCTCAAAAAGTCGTAGTGATTTAGTTAATGAATGTGAAACCAGTACTTTTGTGGAATAATAAAAGGACTTCTGAGCTAATGGTATTGCACTTACAAAAAAAGCAGAAAAATACAGTCACGGTGAACGGTAACCATTCTGTGACAGCTGGAGGAGACCTAACCAAAGTCAAATCAGTTCAGATTTATCAATGTCAAAAGTGTTTTGCCCTTAACTCTTACTCTTTACACATCTTTTTGTATGTCTTGTCTCATTAGCCACATGGAAGAAACACTATTAGAACATTCCTACCTAGATGGTCTTGATCTTTTCAAGGCTCTATTATCCATAACTTAAGAGTAAAATAAATTAATCTGGAACTTGAAAAAAAAAAAATACAAAGTTTATTTTCTGTTTTGTGCTTCTGTATGCTCACAGGACTGATTTTCGCTTCAGCTTTCCCAGGATTGTGGCTGTCCAGCCACAACTTTATCCAACTCCCCTGAAGCCCGCTGACTTGAACAGTGCGCGTGGACTCCCTTCCAAGTGTGCCTACACTGGCATCTTAGTTCCGGTCCAGAGCACGCTTTGGAAGCAAATCTGGTTGCCTTCACCTACTGTGTTTCAGTTGATAGCATGAAGCAGTCCCAAGGGTGCCAACTGGATTTCTGTTGGCTGGAAGGATTTCTGTAAGCTGGAGGACGCGATCCAGGAGACCGAGCACACTCCAACCACTAATTGTGCTGACACCCCAGTGCTGGTGGACATTGAGTTCATGGAGGTGGTCCAAAGCAAAACCTCTCAGACACCTGATGAGGCCTGATGACCAACTGCTTCTCTCTGCAGATCTGCTCCTGTTGCACCACAGTGCTTGCAATGACGGCTCAGAGCGCCAGCACACTTTGTTTAAGAGGCTCCATTCCTCCTCAGTGGCAGAGCATCGTTTCTGAGCATGTCTGAATTTGCTGGACTCTGCATTTTTGATATTAATGATTGATCTCACTTTGGGTTTCTCTAATGCTTCCAGGTTCATTAGGTCAAAGTCAGGATCAAGAGCTACATAAAAATTCACTTTTTTGAGGAATAAATATACAAGTGCAATAAAACAAACAAACAACCCCCCCCCCTAATTCCATCACATTATACTAGTGAGGAATTCAAAACAAAACCTCAGCACCTTTCCAACCACATGAATAAGCTTTTAAAAGAGGTCTGCTTGTTGGAGAGTTGGGATACACATATTAACAGAGCTTTTCTCTCCAGTGTACTGCCTTCATATTTTCAGTAGCAAATGAGCTGAGACTTAAAATGAACGAGCTGTTTAAGAGTAGTATGTCTCCCCTTGCACCTGCATACATTGATGGCTATCAGTGGCGCTCCACAGTCGGAGTTTCAGTACCACTGATTCTTGTATCATGACTATTGTCTTTAGTAACACATTTAAAAAGCACTAGCAGCCTACCAGTGCTGCCACTCAGTACAGAAATTCGTGCCGAGCCTGAGACATCCTTGTTTATCTGCTTTACTGTTCTTCAGAGCAAACAAGTGTCGTGTGTAATTCTGCCGACCTTATTTATCTTGATTTATGTGAATATGCATATGGTGCTAATTCTTGCCTTCAGCTGTGTTTGTTCAAATTACACACCCTTCCCTTAAAAATGCTGTTGTACTTTTGGAGATTGATCTTTTTAATTCCATGTTTACATCCATTTTCACGCTGCTCAGTTGACTTCCTTTTTATATTTCTAGAGCAGGAGCACTTACTATAGTAGGCGTGAGGCGTGCACACAAGCCTTGAATCTATCTTGCTATCATATCACTGTCTGTCTTTTCATACTCTTCCTGAATTTTTTAATCTGAAATATGAATAACAATTTAATGCCTTCTGGAGGGGGAGAAGGGCTTCCATAAAATATATCATATTATATGAGTTGCATGGCAAAAGGATTTGTGATTTGAATTATTACTGAACCTCACTGAGTATCCTTTCACAATCATTTGCATTTATAGTGCTATAGGAATAGGGTCTTTATGT
Source organism: Psophia crepitans (assembly GCA_013399095.1). NCBI lineage: Eukaryota > Metazoa > Chordata > Aves > Gruiformes > Psophiidae > Psophia > Psophia crepitans. Next base: position 90,023 of record VWZZ01004884.1, on the reverse strand, counting down.
AATAGCTACGGCATCAGAACCCTGTGGTTTTGGCTGTGGGTTTCCACAGCTGAGCTGTTTGTGGAAGTCAAAACGCTGGACTAGATCAACCCAAGCAGATTAAGGATGGTTCCTCGAAAGCGTGCTGCCAGCCCCCATCAGTCTATTTTTTTTCTTTTAAAGATAAACGTATGTTTCTTCTTCATGTCTCCCAGCAGTCTGCTAACCAGTATGCATAAATGGTAGCCCTAGTTGGTTGAATCCTTCAGCAAGCTTTGTTTCTCTGTCTAAGCTTATACTCATCTAGGACAGCTGCGTGTGTTATGCTTGAGTTTCAGTCTCTCAGGCAATAAAGTATTTGTGGTCTAAATGCAAGAACAGCTGGGATGATGGGTCCTCTGCTTCTCTTCTAACTTCTCCATGGCCCTGAGTGTTCACCCTGCACTTAATTCAGCTCCTGAAGGGTTCAGTGGCAAAATTCTTGGAGGTCATGCAGGTAGACATCCACAATTAACTCATTGTTTCCAGTGGAGGTAGATGCTCAGCTCATTGCCCTGTGGAGTAATTCCGACTCCACATCTCCTCATCCTCTCTCCCTCCCCATTCAATAACCACATTCACATCTTAGCTATGGCTCTGCACTTATGGCTTATGTTCAATTCATTATTTTCCATTTCTTAGAAGACTTTTTCAGTGTCGCTGCATTCTTTGACATATTCTGTAAGAGAGATCTAGGTCTTTTGTTCCCATGCATACAGCCTGTGTTTGGATTTTACTGAAATGTGTGTCATTTCAGTAACCCAGATCAGCTCCATATAGCACAAACATACTTATCTTCTCTGTCATGAACCAGACAGCTGGCCATTTACACCTTTCCTAATGAACACATAGGAAAGATCTCCCAGTTCCTCACCTGGAAGGTGCTGGAGTCCATGCTGATAATATTTGGCAGTAGCCCATTAAAGAAAAGGAAAATCGAGGCACCATGGGTGTGTTAATGATCATCCGAACCGGTGATTAGATTTGCTTGCAGAAAAAATAAAACCTTAAAACTTCTGACTGAGTTTGTTTTTCCAGCAGTCATTTCTTCTCACATTTCTTTTCACTTTTTTTGATAAAATGCTTCCAGTGAAAGCCTAATTTTTAATGTAAATGAGATAAATAGAAAAGTTTTTAGCAATCCTGACAATGAATAGCATTGGTGATAGAAAGGGCTAATTGCACACATACAGTTGCTTTTAGAGGACCTGCCCATTAACTGCTCCTTAGCCTGTTTAATACGAGCACCCGAGTACAGGCTGTACAAGTGAATTGGTTTTTTAAATCAGAATGTAAGCCAGGACTACAGCAATTTACTCCCAATGAAACAGATATTACTGTCATTTTAACATTTCTTGTGCTGTCTCACGGACCCATCATGCCAAGTTTTGCACAGTTACAAGAAGGTGCATTTTCCTTGCAGAAAGTCTTGGAGCTTGGAGCTAGCCTCACTCTTGGGGCCAAGGTCTGAGAGAGAATACTTGATGTGAGTATCTCCTGCGCAGCTGGGAGCCTGATGCTCAGGAAAGGCATCGCCCATTTTGAGAGTCACTGTAACTCTTCTCCCACCCCAGTTTTGGGTGATAGTAAGCCTGAAAGCTACCAGAGGGAGAATCCATCTTCCATCACTGCTCTTTCACACATTTTTCTCTTTCTTCCCTTCTAGTTTGTCTCCAAATAGCCTGTATTCTAAAAGAGGCTTCTCTTGTACTGATGTGCTAAAAGGAAGAAGTATGGTTTTGTTGAGGTTTTTGGCAGGGACAGAAGATTTCTTCCGCCTCTGTTTCTTTTGCACCGTCCTAATTGCAGGGCAAATCTCCCTGAAGGAAACAATCAAAGGGCTCTGTGTTGTGACCATCATGTTTGCAGCTTTGCTCTCACGAGCAGCGCAGCTGAAGTCAGCACAGGCAGAACTTACACACACATAAGTGTTCACAGGATCAGGCAGGATAAAGACAAAAAGCAGCCAAAGCAAAGGGGAGCGAGTTAGACGTATAAGCGCAGTGGTCAGGGTGATGATAGGCACACATGTTGCTAGTTCCTTTCCCCCTCCCTCCTGCCAACCACTAAAACAAGCAACATATGATAGGAAGGGGAGAGGGGTGAAAATCCAAATCTGCACTGGGAAAAAAACACCCATCTGTAATAGATTCATATTTCATAGGTCTTGTTTAGGCTTTATTTACACTCTTGGAGTGAGTTTCTGTTATGGAGCCCTGTGGCCCACTCCTGCTCCACTTCAGCGCGGCGGAGGGAAGCGGCGATAGTCTGAACTGCAGTGCACTGCACTCTCCTCATTTAGGGAGGGAGAAATAACTTATTTTCACTAGCAGGTTCCAAGGTCTTCAGTGTGCTTAGCGAGAATGGATAAGTAATGATACCTAATTTTTAACTTCATGAGATGGCTCGACTTTCTGGTAGGTGTTTCTCTTATTTCGAGCAAAAGCAAATATGTTTTCAATTACCAGTGAAAATGAATTCTGAAAAAGCTCAAGTTTAGTCCATTTTCATTTCAAAATTTTGATTTAACAATTTTATTCTTCCTACAGCATCTGTAAAGGTTTTCAGAAGCATATTACTGACATGCTACATCTGCTACAATATCATTGAAATTTTCCATTTTTAATATCTCAGTTATTCCTGAAGGATATTCCTATTCACTGCCAATAAAAACATCTTCATCTCCTTTCCTAGATCAAACACTCTCTTGTTTTGTAATAAGACAGTGTAAGAACATGTACATGAGTTCACAAATAAGTGAAGTTTCTCTTCACACCAACCACGTACAGATCTAGTATACAGTTTTGTGGAGTGAAAGAACATTTAAATTTCAATAGCTTTATTATAAAAGAAGGCTTCAAGCACAGATGTAAATAATTCAGCACTCAAAGGCTTCCGATATGCCATAATAGTTTGCTGTATGCCTAGAATTTGTATAGGTAGACATGAAAGCAGATATAAAGCAGCTCTACCCGCAGCGGTGTCACCATGAGGCTGAACGGTTGTAGCTGAGTCACGGAAATTCCCTGTCTCGTTCTCTGTAAAATGGGGATAAGCTACTCATTTCCCTGGAATGCTGTGATCCTCAAATAACGGATGATGTGAACATCTCTGTTGAAATGCTACATCATTAATTTTCCATTGCTCTTTTGCCAGCGTTTGGAGACATTTAGATGTATGATGGTTCAGACTTTAAAGTTACTAGCAGTACTGCTATAACTGTTTTCAATTTTTTAAAAAAATCTGCTTTCCTACCTTCTTTCAAAACATTTGCAACTTGAGCCTCAAATGCATTCTTATAGAAATAATTGATTATGTTTCCTGTGCTTTGCTTCTTCAAATAATGTCATACATTATTCGATAATTAATTCAAACGCAAGAAGGTACTTTCTCCCCTTTGTGTTTTGGAAGCGGGTTCCTGGCTGTTGTGGCTCTCACATGTTGGCCATGAGTCTCCACTGCTCTGTAACCCACCCAGGTAATAACATTTTTGATCCCCCTGAGAAAAAAGGCAGGCTTCAGAAACGGAAGCCTTTGACAATCGTTTTGTACAAAAGTAAGGGAGCATACAGTGAGCGTAGTTCTATAATTCCTGGGTTTCTGCAGTCTTTGCTTCAGATTTTAGGCATTCATACATCCTCCTTTCCATCTGAAATGACATTGAAAGCAATAGTGTTGGTAGATTTTCTAGACCTTTTTCCTCCTATCAACAACAATTAAAATTCAACTGATTGGAGATTGCATTTAAAAATGAAAAGAGATGTATACATATTTTTTAAAGAGTATGTTAAGGCATCCATAGTTTGTCTACTTGTAGACACGGCATTCCAGGACACGATCTAGGAGGCATGGTGGTGTTAGGTTCAGCTGGACTTGATGATCTCGGAGGTCCTTTCCAACCTTAGGGATTCTATGATTCTACTTTTCCAGCAGATACCACTCTAATAAGCTGTAAGGTTTCCGTTGAGCAAGGCTCTTCGCACATTCTAGCAGTGGGCAAATATTAATGAAACACGTCATCCTAGGAATGTCCATATTATCGCTTTTGTTTTAAAAGCTGTCCACAGTAATGAGCTCAACATAACCTTTTGCCCCTCGGATTTCTACAGAGTGGTCCACCTGGCGAAGAGTTGAAGTGCAGACCATAACTACACAATGCAGTCTGTACGTGTCAGCATCTTTTCCTTGCAAATGGTGCACGCGTGTGCGTGTGTGTGTGTCTGAGCGCATGTTTTAAAGACCTTGCCTAATCACACCTCACTTATTTTTAAGTAGAACATGTGGTTTAACTTTGCACCCACTTTTCTACTAGAAGACTAAATGTTAACACCCAGGGACACCTGTCTTAGATTAGTGAATGGTTTACTACAAATGATGGAACCAAACTGATGGGATTATAGTTGGTTCAGAAACACAAAATTGAGTCAGACAGGCTTTTGCCTTTCATTTATTTATTTATTTCAAAGCACAGAAGGTGACGCTAAAAATAAAAGGGAAAATGTGTCTATAATGCTGTAGTTTAAAAACATCTGACAAGTTTTGCTGTCATGTTTTCTGTGTGGAAGGACCTGAAAATCTCATGTCCACTTGACAAGAGCATTTTTGTCATTCCACAGTGGCAAAACAAGTGCAAAATGTGAAGTGGTCTGCACATATGGCCTTAGAGGGCACTGAGGTTTGGTGAGGGTCAAGTTTTTTTGGATCTGGGTAAATTTCATGGTCCCAGCTGTCCAGATGATTTGCAGAGGACACCACTACACTGAAGGAACCTGCTGTGAATCTTCATCCAAACAGGTTAATGCATGGCAGGCACCCGGTATGGTGCTCAACAACTTCACAAAAATTAAACAAACTTTCACCAACACTAGCTACCTTGAGCTTTCCTCTTCTGGTCTCCTCACTGACTGGGTATAAATTACATGATTCTCCTATGATTATCTAAAACTCTTTCCTTCTATATATACCTATTAAATCTCAACAGTATTAGCAAGGAAAGAATTATATTTTTGTGGGTAGCGTGTTCTTTAGATGCTGATTTAGCAATCCAGGTACAGAGGTACTGCCATGATTGCATTTGATTTCTATTACGAATATAACATTAAAGAGGCAACAACAGATTTATTTCTTACTGTTTTCAATTCCAACCTTAATACACACACATGTGTATGTATGTATGTCTGCACACTTAAACAGGCATTCATACTAATGCACACATGGACATACACACGCACATTATTGCTTTAGAGTGTAAATTCCCTTTTATCTCTGTATGTGACTCATAAATTATTTTCCACTTGTCTGTCATCCACCTCTGTTTATCAATACCGCTCGTTGTTGGACTAGTGTTGTGTGCTGCTTTGGAGTAAATACATGGGGGGGGAGGAAGTGGAATTAATACAGGTCAGTCAGTTGCTTTTCTTAATTCCTTCGTATTACGTGTTGCTTTGCCCACTGAACCTTTCTCCTTTCCCAGGGTATTTTTGTGGTGTCAGATACTGCAGCAGGGTTTTGTCATTTCTTCGGAATCTGCACTGCATTGTTGCTGTGATATTGTCGCTGTCATGTTTTCAAACCTCCATTTCAGATGTCTTTGCTAGCAGAAATTGGAGTTATTTAAAAGGCAACTTACAAATAACTTATTTTCTGTATTTTATTATTATCGCTTAATTGCCAATTCACAGACATGAATGGAGCAGCACCATCAAACTCCTGTCCTTTTTAACCTCCTAGTCACAGAGGACTCATGGTATTTCACTTCATGCTAAAAATTGGTATCGTTATCGATTATCCAAGTACAGGCTGGTTTTCTGACATAGGAAAGCTCAATGATTGCAGGCACACAGAAAATTAAGATACAAAGTACCAGCACAAAATTGGGCATTTTGAACCACAGTGCGCACCTTATGTGGTTTATAATAAGGAGATATTCAAATACTCTGCCCTGTGTCTCGGCACAGAACATTGTGGGGCTCCTAGTGACGAGCTGGCAGACACCGTCCCACCGGTGACTGGGAAGGGATGGAGGCTTCTGCCAGCTAAATTAGGTTCCCAGAAGTTCCTGCCACCCACCTCTCAGTGCCACTCCCCCAGCTGTCCCGCTCCTCCACCACATCGCAGCAAATCCTCCACAAACACACCACCAGAGAAGTAGCCTTTTATCCTAAATCCTCGTGCTGCTTTGCCATACCTCTCTGTGCACGGCTGCGGTGCCCCTCAGGGAGGAGTTAGTGTGAAACCATCCCTTGCACACACTCCAGGCTTTCTTGCACTGATGGAAAATACTGCATTAAGCTGCTTAAGCAACGCACCAGTCACGGCTTGCGTCTCCGGACACGACCCTTCTCGAAAGCATATGACTGAAATAGTGCGTTATTGATTGCAGCTCTTTGATAGAAAAAGAAAAAGTCACAAATAGTCTATGAATGTCAATAAATACAGTATGGGAACTGTGAATTATTAGGGACATCAGGTTTCCAGCAGATGTTTTTGTTCCATAACAGAAGCTGATTTAACAAGTCTGCTTACAGCTGGCCTTGGAGCCCCACGGAGCTGAGTCAGCAAGCTGAGCTTTGTGGGGCTGAACCTTCTCATACCCTTCGCCATCAGCTGTACGAGTGAGTTTTAATGATTTGAGAGCGAGCCCGAATTCATGCTCAGCACCATAGCGGAGAGCGTTGTGGTGGTACTGTGCGTGAGATGCTGAGGAGAGTGGTTACGTTGAAAATTTAAGATACTGATTTCCTCCTTCTGGGGAAAGGCCCCCATTTCTCTGTGAAAACAACCAGTGTGTTGAATATAGCTGGAGCTGCATTTGCAATAAGATGCCTGCCCTGCAGCTGTGAAACATGCAGCTGCATAAATCTCTAGCATTTATGATAAAATCTGTGCCGTGGATGTTTTCTTATCACAGCGGATCAGGGAGAGGAGAAGGAGGAAAGGCTGAGGAAAGGCTGCTGACAGATTCGAGCTGCTTGGAAACACTGGCCAGTATTTAAAGAAGGCATCCGAGTCCTGCTCTCCCTGGAGCTGGTAATAATTGTGCCTTTCGCTTCCATGGGAATAGGCTCAGGCCTTTGGCTGGCAAATGTTTGCATATAGCCCAAATCAAGTCATTAGTTGCCATGTGTCCAACCTGTATTTTAAGGCCCTCCAGCTGAAAAGTCCATTTGCATATTTATCCCAGCCAGGAACATGGTAATTAAGTCTGTGGCGTTGTACACAACCCCGAGGAAAGTCTGCAATTCAATAGTTCAGAAAGACTCCTGCTGATTTCAGTGGGGTTTGTAGCAGTCACAAACTCGGGAGGGTGTTTACTGGATCCCGGACAATCCCGGTATTTGCAATGATTAAATTAACACTTCAAATTATCAACGCCTCTGTGATGTGAAAATACCAGCTCCACCTTTTAGACTGGAGAAAAAGCATCACAAAAGGGATGAGGTTGGCCCTTTGATAGGGTCTACTCCATATCGCCATACATTGTACAAGTACACCCAGCGCTCCTGCTCCCCTCGGCTCCCAGAGATGCGGATCCTCCATGTCTGCAGAGGGGTGGGAGCGCTACGGGATGGGCTTGGACCTGAATAATGTACAAGGCTGTCAGCACAGCAGGTAGGGGAAAATGATTACTCTGGAGTTAAACACAAAGGCTTTCAGTTAAAGTTAGAAGATGGTCTTGTTAAAAACAAACAGCTAAAGCGGCAGGGTACATGAAAGGGAGATAAGTCTTCCACGCGGGGGAAAAATGTCTATGGTAGGAAAAAGGCATTTAGCAGAAGTGAAAATCCTTAACTATGTTTTATGGAGATACGCCAAAACCAGTTCCTGCTTCTTCCTTGCTAAGAGATAGAACAATCTTGTGTGTAATTCAGAAAAAAACAGTACAACCTGAATTTTTATCTGCACCCTCGAATGCAATTGGGAGGTTTTTTCCAAAGGTATCGGTGTTTATTTATTTATTTATTTATTGTATTTTCACGGACAAATACTTATTTGCTGGAAATCTCCACAGACCCTTTGATTTCAGCGGAGGTGTATGTTGTCCAAGGCTGTCCCCTTCCACAGCATACTTGTGAAACTCCTGTCCCTCAGCAGCAGCCTAATGCACCACCAGGCGCCCAGTGTGCCTGGGCTGCTCTAATCCCAGCATCTCCTGTGCAACTGGTAACTGTTTCATTTAGATAGAATCATGGCAAAACCAAGAAATGTTGACAAATATGATAGCCATCTTAAAAATAATTTGAAAATGTTGAGCCTTTAGAAAGGTGGTTCTACCTTCAGCCAAGGCTCATGCACAGCCATGCCTACACCTTAGCCCAGCTCTTCTTGCTTGCTGGCTCTCGGATCACTGGCGCAGGAGGGCCGTGCAGAGGAGAGGAGGTTTCATGGCATATTGAATCGCTGAATGTAAAGGAGAGAGGAAAAAGAGACCTTGCAGAAAGAAAAGAAAGACTGACCTAGAGGCAGCTATGGGCGCCTGGAAGAGACAAAGACGTTGGGCCTGATTCAAAGCCCATTGAAGTCAATGGAAACATTTCAATGGGCCTTGGATCAGACCTCTGCAGTGAAATGAAATGGAGAAACAATGAACAGTTTTGGAAACAAACAAATCGGGAAGTGGTGGAGGTAGATGGCACGGCTGTATAGAAAAAAGTGGTCTGGCAGGAAGAAGAGGGCCTGGGCAGTTGAAAACTCAGATAGGGGTTGGCAGCTAGCGGTGCTGGCGCTTGGCAAATGACCTGGAAATACTGAGAGAGAGATTTGTTTGCTTGGTTTTTGTAGCGTGCGGTGGCAAACAAGGCTTAGAAAGGCAAAAGAGAAAAGAGCGGCTGGCTGGCTGACTAGTGAGCAGAGTTAATGACTCCAGCCAAGGGGACCCATCCCAGGGGATTTCTCCCTGTCCACTTCTTGCTGGTTTTAGCCAGGAGTTCATTTTTGGCCTCTAAATAACTTTCCCTAAAAATAATAAATTCCAGGCAGATCCTCATGTAGAAAACTGTGAATGTGACCTAATAAATTCTCAACCACTCAGCAAAACATCTAGGGCTTTTTTTTTTTTTTTCTCCAAAAAAATGAAATTACGTAACGATTCGCCATGTAACTGTTAAATCCAGATTGAATTCCAGAGCTAAACCAAACCAGCCTCAAATCCTGCTTCCTCATCCCGGTAGAAAATTCTTTGCCTAAGGTTTCTGGGAAATGGGAACGTATAGGAAAAAACACAACAAACAGAAGTATGAATTTAATTACCAATACTATGCTCCAGCCTCAAAAGGGAATGAGAAAGATAATTGCTTAGGGTCTCTGGGTGGAATCCTGTCCCCATGGCCAAGACAACAACCAGTCTAGCCAGCATCTCAATGACAGGAGAGCAATGTGCAGCGTGTTTTCTAGTGTCAGTGATTCTACGTAGAGTCATAACAGGTAAGTGAAATGTAATTAAAAATGGAAGGAAGCGCTGGCCGGAGGTGAGAACAGGTGGCACGGGGGGGGACCTGCATTTTGTTGGGTATAAAATGGCAAGATAAAAATATACAGCAGCAATAAAAGGGACTTTCTCATGGGGAATTTTTGCAGAAAGCTCCAGATAGAGAAATAAGAATCTGAAAGGGAAAGGTGGAGGGGTTTTTTCCCCAAGCTGCATAAAAAAGCCCGGACAATCAAGGAAATGCAAACAGGTTGTTACGATAAAGCAAAACGTCCCGTGGGGAAACAGATTTGAAGTGGCAAATGTGCTTGCGAGGGATAAGTGTGAGCTTTTGAGAAGGAACTGCTGCAACAAAGAGCGGAGGGTATGGTGCTTTCTGATAGAGGAGGGCTGCCGGGGATTCCCGGTGCCAGGAGCCCGTGTGTGCCGCCACTGCCGACGGCCGTGCCGGGACGATATCGAGCCGCTGCCGGTGACAGCCGCGGGGACACCCTGCTTGCTGTCAGTGCGATGGGTTGTTAAGCTCAGGGATGTGAGAGGGGGAAAAAAAACGTTGCTCTGACTTGTGGACCTCTCCAACGGTGGAGGTTAAAGGCAGCGACTCTCAGAAGCGGAGAGGAAACAGGCTTGAGGGTGACCTTAGCTGCAGACAGAAAGCTGCCTGTTCGGGTTTGGTAAATGGACACGCAACATCACAGAAATATTTCACCGGCGCTACAGATGGCTGTCTTGACAGAAACACATCCTCCTCTTAGCTTGGAAAGACAAGGCTGATTTGGGCTTGAAATTTACCTACTGGATTTACCTTTTCCTTATTAAAAAAATAAAAAATAAAAAGACAGGAAGCATCTTAACTTATTTAAGAAAGCAGAGAGACTTGAAGCGCTAATGCATCAGATGGTTATTTCTCTTTGACTGGGGGAGGAGAGCCTCCCTTCTCCCGAGGTTACAGTTCCTTGTGGCCAACCCGCAAGTGATCTTTCCTTCATGCAAATAAAACAACACGGGGTTATACCTGAGGACTCTGCTCCTGAGTGTTTTAAGCTACTCCTCCTTTCTTAGACATGTTTGGTTTGCAGTTTTTGCCTGGTTTCCTAATAAATTTTGAACCTTTTGTCTTATGTCATCCAGATTTAGTATGAAATTATCAAAGGCAATTGCATGTTTGTCCCACAAAATATCTTCAAGCAGAACAGTATTTCTTCATGAGATGATAACTCAGATCTTTTGAACCTCTTCACCGATAATTTCTGTAACAGCTTATTAATTAGCATTCCTATGTTTGCTTGTTGCTGTTAAATTACTCTGCAAGACAAGGATTAAAAGAAGCTGCATTTTATAGATACATAAACTGAAAATAGACTATTTTAGTATAATTCTCTTGAAAATCCAGGCAATCAAGAGACAGAAATCTGTAGGAATCATTCCTCTCACAAATCATTTTCAGACTCGGTTTAAACTGTAAGACACCAGGGGAGAAAAATATCTCCCTGTATGTTTGCAAAATACCTACTTCAGTGCAAACCGTATTTTGACAGAAGTCTTTGATCTCTATCAGAGTGCAAATGACTAAAAATTAAACATGAGGAAGAGCATAGGGGAAAAGTATTCAGCACAAGCTAGACAAGGGGGATCTTTTTCTTCTTCATTTGAAATGTCATTTTAAATTCTCCCTCGTAGACTGATATTAGGAAACACCACGTTGGTCCTGATCCTGCTTTGTATGCCTCCTCCTCAGTCAGAGGAGGAGATAGGCAGTAGAAATTAGATTAAATGGTGTCAAATGGGGCTAAATCCTTTGACTTTTGGACATCCACCCACTCGTGCAGGGCAGCGATGGTGGGCTTCTGTGGGGCTGTGCCTGACCCTACTGCGTTGCAGGCAGGAGTCGGCTTCCGTGGGGGGCTCCAGCAATTCATGAATGCATAAATAAAGGAGATTACAGACATTACAGGGACAAGTAAGAAAGGAACTTTGATATCTAGGAAATAAATTGGGTTTAATCCCCAACAGATTTAACACTTGATGGCCATAAATGGTCCTCTGCTGTAGCTATACAAGCATCTTAACTTATCATGTGTAAATCCCCCTTTTGATAGCGAGCTAATGAAAATACTGGTTGAATATTTTAATAACCCATTCCTCCCTGCTCGTGACAAGGCTCTGATGAGAATAAGGGCAGTGTTATATAGGTGAAGGGCGGCAGGTGAACACTTTATTCCCTGCCAATACCAGTCTCTATCCTGGATTTCAAACGCAGTAATGCCCGAATGTCCTGATTTGCATTTAAATCTTTCAGCCATTTGTATATATTCTCAATTTGGAGCCGTGCACATGATTCAGGCTTAGCCCGTTTGTATGTTTTGGCAGACTTGTAGTGTTAAATAGTAATTTTAAACAGTTCAATTAACACGTTTCTCCATTTTATGTCCTAAGAAATATGAACAAATGAGCAGTCCCGAGAAGAACAGAAGTCCGTGTTTATGCTGCTTCTAAACCTGCTCTATGGTCCCATAAAAATGTCACCATTTAACACACACAAATTTAGTGAGACTCACATATTTAATATTAAGCACAGACTTAATTTCTTTACTGGAAATAGCTTCTCACCTCCCTGCCAGCTGGAGGTCTTGGAGATCATGTTTTTTGGCTCCTCCATGTGCAAGACCATGTACAGAAGGCAGAAAATCAACACAGTCCCGTTAGCACAGGCGGAGGAACAGGGCACGGTGGCTTGGCAGAGAGCTGCACGGAGGCACTGCAGCTAACCCGGCATACCAGCTTGCTTTGGGTATTTCTAGGTGTCCACGCACAGGGGCGCAGAGACGCCCCGTAGTTTCACATGAAATAATTTACCGTGTTCCTTCAGTGGCAAGGTACTGGTCACAATATTTTTTGAAAATGCTGTAGAAAATTAAAATATAATTTAAAAGGCGTATAACAGTACCTTGTTGGAATGGTGTCTCTCTTCATTATTACAGGTTTATCTCTCTCGGTTCTGCACTTTCGGTGTTTTTATTTTTAATGGAACATAAAAAAGCAATAATAGCTTTTAGGTGTTAAACGCTGTTGTTATTCCCTGGCTCACAACGAGAGCTTTGCAGGAGGATTTGTTCAGCCCTTCTTCAGATTGCTGCAACATCTCACATTGCACAGCGGATTTGAACCAAATCAAAGTAACGGGGGCTAACGGGAGAATTCAGACCTCGGTCTCGGTAGGAAATAGCCGTAGCGAGGGGCCCGTTTGTGCCCTACATTCTGCCGTTCCTGTTCTCAGACAACTACGCTGCAACGGTTAAACTTCCCGGTGCAGGAGAGCGCAGGTAACCGCGCGCAAAGCACAGGGTGTAAAACCAACTCTCTTGCTGATAGCCATCTGGAGATCACAGACTTCAGCTCACTCCGACTTATTTTTAGGCACCAAGCTTCATAGTCTTTAAGGGCAAAGAGAGGGGAGTAAAAATAGGCCAATTAGTATAATTTCTAAAAAAAAAAAAAAAAAAAAATCCTTCAAGATCTTGAGCAATTGCAAAGGTGACTTTAAAATTTAAGAGGAATGAAAAACAAATGGGCTGGGTAGGAAATTTGGGGCCTCGAAGAAGATCGCTTAGCCAATAAATTGCCTTTTTTATTTGAGTATCTTTGAAGTATCCTCCCTGGAGAGACTATCTTAAAGCTAGCTTTAGTTAGTAGCATTGGGTTCTTAATGGCTTCCGAATGTACCTTCCCTATTTTCTAATCCTACTGTAGCTTCTTACCTTCCCTGCTTGTTTTGTTGTATTTTTGCTTTGTGTTTGAAGAGAAAACTTAAAACTGTGAAAAGTTTTTTTTATTTTTGGAGGATTTTTTTGTGTAAGCACAAGGTGATATGTGACATTATTTCAGGCTTGCCATGGTCTGTTCCCGGTTTGTCACACAGACTCATCTTAGTACATCTTGCAGCGATATGAATTTTAGGAAAAGATTTCAGCCCTGCTTGGAAATCTACGTGTCATCAACTCGTTGGACATCTGGTTTCAATTTACAATGTATCTGCCTGAGGGTACGTATCACCCCCAGAGTAAATAATAATAATAATGTTAATAATAATAACAATATCTATAATATAGTAATAATACATGTAAATGAGGTATGTGTTCTTGAGTTTCCAAAGCGGGAGAAAACAAATTAGAAAATGAATTGCCTGGAGGTTTACATTTACATTGCACGGATGGTTTACATTTTGAGCAACATGAAAACAGACTGCCTTCAAGGAAGACCATGAATATTTTGGGAAGATTTATTTAAACTGAAGATTTGGGAAAACGTTAAAACCAGATGAACTCTACACAAGTGCTAGATCAAGTAATTTGGTTCAGCACCAACTGTGGGTTTAATCATAGGAGCAGAACCTGTGTTTAAAATCCAAGATGGGTAAATGTCTGCAACCCAATGGGGAAACAAAATGTCTTCTGAAGCTAAGTGCAGATATTTACTAATGAAGGTTAAAAGAAGATGGCCGGATGAAATTGCATGTTTGGGGGAATTTTTTAGACTGTCTGGTATTCTCACTTGAGTCTGTTTCATAGAAAGCAAAATGTTTCATGGAAAAATACCAATTTGAATAAAGCTTTTATGGGAAGTGAGATAGAGATAAATTAGTGAAGACACCAGTGGTCATTAACTCGCTCATGTTTTATACTAACAAATTTTTACTTTTATTCCAAAAAAGAGAAGCAGGGACAGCTCTTCTACAGCCTCCACGAGAGTCTGTTGACTGCAGCTTTCACCCAGCTGTCAGAAGTGCAGGTTCAAGCTGCTCCTCCAAAGCAGACACAGTTGCAGTTTGAACCTCTGGGTCTCACCTCCTGGGCCTTGACTACACGTCTTTAAATATTCAGACGTCTGTTTTCCTTCCTCTTGTTTTTCACAGAGAACTTCAAGAGGTCTCAGGGTCCCCTTCATGCAGACCATGACGTAGAAACCACACAAGTAAAATACTCAATTCACAGGGAGACAGAGAGCAGCAGCAGAAACTGCAATAGCAGCTCTTCCACCGCTGCAGGTCATTGGGAGTCACTGGGAGGTGGACAACACAAAGACTGGTAAAGAACAAATGCCTCTGGGCATCCCAGCTTAGGGTGGTTGAGCATTGCCTTAGAAGATGGCCAGAAAATTAATAACTGGGTGGCATGAGGCAGAATAAGTCCTCTGCTGTGGGGGAGAATTTGATTCATGGAGTGAGACCCTAAGCAGCACTGTGACCGTAGTATGAATAAGCATGACTTGTTTAATATGCAGTTTGTACCTAGATCTGTACACATATAAAAGGAAAGGGGAAAAAATGTTTATTCCATAGAAATATGCTAAAGGGAAAATTTAGGAAAGGAAATCAACTCAGAATATGTTTAAAGAAATGCTGACAGAACCATGGATAGTGTTCACATTTCACTGCCAAGCAAAATTACAGAGCAGGAAAACTACCAGCAAAGAAACAGTCAAAATCCAAGTTGCACAAATCTATTCAAGGTAAAGAAAATATAATTTGAAAATTAAACCTATCCCAAGTTAGGCAAAGAAGGAAAGGATTCTGGAAGGTGGGAATACAGAGTGTCATCTCTGAGAACTGCAAGAAAATTGGAAAAACAAGCAACTAGATCCTGAAATAAATTACTTGAATGCTTCAGAATAGAATATCACTTTCAAAAATGAAAACAGTAAGTATAGAATAAGGATGAGAAGCAGAGCAGCGTTTGAGGTCATTTTCCATCAGATTGAAAGATTAATACCTACATTGCCATGTTCCTGTATACATCATGAAGTTTTGACATCATCAGAGACAAAATACCTGAAAACAGAGGAAATGAACAACACCACAAATAGGAAATGTGCTTGATCCAGTCAAATATTTAGTTGGCTTTGGGGAAAATAAGATCAAAATTAATTCTCCAAGAAATGATGCACATGTCTTCTGGAAGTGAAACATGAAGCAGATGTGCTCTAAGTGAAGGTAGAACTTTGCCTGACAGCCAGTTATAATGGCTGGTTTAAACATACCAAAAAAAGCTACTGAGGTAAGGTTGGGCATCCTGAACTCGTTTATCTTCAAGAAAAGCACAGGAGGACATAAACACAAATAAGTATGTTTTAGTACCCCAGTGAGAATGTAGAGGTATACTTTGTAAAAATGAATTTATTTACTGTACTCTAGCTAAGGTTTTTACACAGACTTAAACAAGAGGAGGTGCAGGAAGACTGGTGGATGTCTTTTATACAGATTTTAAATGGATTCTTGACAAAGCTCGTCACAAGACCCAGTTAAAGACACCTATAAGTCTGGATTGCAGTTTTGTGTGTAACTGGGAACTGGACCCAGGACCACAGAGGAGGTTTAAAGGTCCCAGTCTCACCATGGCACAGTTCTGTAACAGGACCATAGTTGTGGAGAAGAGCTGGTGTTACTCATGTGATGAAAACAGAAATTAGGCAGCCAGCCCTGGCAGGGAGGTGTAAGAGTGTCTCCGGGTAGAACTTACAAAATGAGGAAATCGGACAGTATTCCGCCAGATGCAATTCCATTTTTTTACAAATTCATTTGCTCTAGAAGGTACAAGTTAAACTAAGTTTCCACTCCTCTGGAATCTGTATTTCTTGTGAATTTCTGAAGGAAACGATTTAGGCATCACTGTGGACAGCTCAGTAAAGACATCTGCTTGAATTCAATATGTAGCAGCAGTCAACATTGTAAATTAGATGTTAGGCTGCATTGAGAAGTGAATGGCTATAATACAGGAAATATGGTACCATTTATAAATCTGTGAAAAAGACGGAGACTGATTGCTTTCGGTTTGTTCCCTTGATCTCAAAGAAAGAAAAAGAAAGAAAGAAAGAAAGAAAGAAAAACCAGAAGTTTCAAGTGGCAGCAAGGAATCATAAGAGTTACAATGAGGAAACACTTAAAATTGGAGTCCTTAGAAAAGAGGCTTTAATTTATAAAGAGGAAAAAACCAAGCTAGTAGATAGAGCCAGAAACATACACTGTAAAGGAAGCTCAAATGAAAGTCAGATAGTCTCATATTGCTTTTTCAACAGAAACATTTCTATGGCACGTGAAAGCAAGGCACTTCTAGTTAAAAGAAATGCAGATTTTAATAATTCTACTTTATATTAGAGATTGGCTGGAGCTGCTGACATGAGGTCTGGTATTTCAAATGGGTTTGGTCACTCAGTGTTTGCAACGGGAGGTGATGTTTGAGGAAATCTTCGATTCTTCTTACTTTTAACACTTCACGTTTCTAGGGACATTCGCAAAAGGCTGATTTGTATAAGTTCAAAAACTCTCTTTAATTAAAAAGCCATCTTTGTGAATGCAAATGAATACATCAAAAACTCTCAGAAGTCCACACAACTAATAATTAATCTAGATTTCAAGGACTCTCTAACACTATTACATCATGAATACCTCCCTCATTCAAGAATGGGCATCCTTCTAGCAATTAAAAGAAAAATTTAGAAGATAATTAGACACAATTCTCATCACACTATTTTACACAGGTATATGATTTTGAAATTAGGTCAGGGGAGGGAGGGGAAAGGGTGATTCATTACAGAGGCTCCAAGAAGCAGAATTACCTCATCATAACTTCTAAGTAATCTGTTTTTCTAAGTTGTCATTGTAACAAACACCATTGTTAATAAATTAGGAAGTCAGGGAACACCTTATAGCAGATGGATAAACTGGGTGCAGTCTGACATCTGTCTTTATCAAAAAGGGGCCAATAAAATTGTTAGAAAGTTCATACACTACAAAACATGCAGAATATACGTTGCTTATGTACTGTGGTGATGGACCATATAGAAAAAAGCTGAATGCTTCTTAAATGTCTCATTTGCACAACAGCAATTACAGAATAAACCTTGGATACCAAAGCAATTATGTCAAAATATATCAAAGTCCTTGCACTCCCTGAAATAATAGGGGAAGGGATAGATGTATTTTATGTTAATGGACCGGCAGAGGTAATAAAGAATTGCTTAACGTCATTCTTCACAGATTTAGATCTTTATGATAAGGTTTTTATGAAATGGAATATATAACCCAAATAAAGCGAAACCAGATTTAATGAAATTGCCCATCAATAGCACTCTCACAAGTTTGGGGTTTTTCCTTCAGTCTGGGTTTATCTGTTCTTAAAACCACTTGCTGAAGTTCACACAGCCTTATAGGGGTGGTGATAGTAGCTACTGCAGCCGGATCGTCCTCTGAGCGATCAAAAGTTATTTTCTATAACTGGTAGTATGGTCTGGTGGAATGGAATGTCCAACAGGCAGGTCTCAGGAGTACTGATACCACAATTCTGCTACTAAGTTTGTTACTGGCTTGCTGTTTGACTTTAGATGTGGCATGTGAGCTGGTATTAAATAGGTGTAAGTAGTACCAAGAACACAGAGTTTCTCACAGCTTTAATTAATGTCTGCAGAGAGCTTGAAAAAAAACCCTGATGAAGCATAACAGTACGTCCAAGGTATTCTTGATTAAATAGTCCAAAATTTTGTCAATATCCAAACAAAGGTAAATTACATTGATAACAAAGTTGTATATATATTGGCACTATATGAATATGTATTTATTCATATTTATATAAGTACAAATATATTTATACAGAAAGAGTGTTTAACTTTTAGTTTTAATATTCAGAATTTTTAAAGAAAGTGTTTCAAAATAATTTTTTAAGTGTACAATGCACATTATACTGTGTGTGTAAACATATATTTACTGCATCCTGCCATCCATGAGCGTCACATCAAAATTTGGAGGAAAACAATTCATTTCCTGTTCTGAAGGAGCAGTTTTCAAACTCTTCTCTATATATATTCCACTGGATGGTCATCCTGCTGAGCATTTAAGAGATTTCAGCAGTAACTTGATAGGGTGTTTTTTGTAAGACCAGCTCAAAGATCGGTAGGACAACCTAGCATGTGACAAGACGAATATTGAATCTGCCAGTGCCGAGTGTCTCATTTCCTCGGGCTGAAAGCAAAACTGTTTCTGATACTTTACCGAAAAATCTTTTTAAATTCCTGTTGTGATCTACTCTAGATCACAGTGAGGTCAAGGGGAGGATTCCCAAGTGACTTACCAGGGCTGAGTCTTTGGTAGCAAAAACTTCTAAAGCCAGGAAGGGACCTGAAGAATCATTCTCCCTGGTTTCACTTTCAGAGCTGCATTTGCTGGAAAGCGGTTGCATTTATCAATCTGCACTTTTACTACAAGCTCTAGGCACATATGTGCATTGGTTTTAAGAAGCCCTGCAAAGCCACAGACATCCTGCAGCATCAAGGGTTTCTGAAAGAAATGTGGCCAAACCACACTGACACTGCAACCCAACAAATCCCATGCAGCCTGAGTCCTCATACAGCAACCTCAGTATCTGCTCATGGTTCCAGAGGCACCACCATAGCTGTGCTTCCACCAGACCAGAAGGCTGTGTGTGGAGGCACAGCACAGACACCAGCAGGGGTCACCACTAGCAGGGCATGCAAGGTTCCTGCAAGGGCTGGTGTTGGAATAGTTACCACCAGCAGACGACCACACTGTCACACCTGCTCCCTCTCAAGTCAAAGACAAAAGCTCAACCACCCTCTGTTCCTGAGTTTCTGCTCCTGACAGGACAGCACATGTAGGCAAGCCACCTGACAGACATGCAAAGATGAAGCTAGGTGGACCAAACATATGTGATTTCTGATGGTTGCCTACCATTGCTTTAGGGATTCTTTATTGAAGACCATTGATGTTAACAAGGATAACTTTAGAGAAAGCACTGGGTGTCACACGGGGCAGGCTGGTGAAACCTCTTGCTCATGACCCAGCAGGCATCCAAGTTGTTAGGCTGTGTGAGCAAAGAATTGAAACAAATTCAAGTAAGTTTCTAGAAGTAATAATTGTCCTCTACTTAAAACAGTTAATACAAGTAGCATCAAAGCTCCTTTATGGAACCAAACAGCTGAAACAACAGCAGCCTCTATCCCAAACACAGTCAAGTTTTACGACCCAAAGGAAAGGCAAGCTCTGGAGGGGATTTCACTGACATTGTTCAAGAGCACTTTTGTGTCTGCATGAGATGAAGGAAATACCAGAGCAGCTGGAGAAGAGGAAAACAGCAGACTCAGAAGCATGTTAGTGTCCAGAGAACAAGCCAACAGAGTGAGTGTTTAGGACCAGTGCTGGCTCAATGAAGTGATGAAGAAGTTGTTGTTGGCTAGACAAAATGTTATTGAAGCCTGAGGTGTAACAGCTGTCCTTCATTTCAGATAGCCATAAAGAAGCAGTTACAGTCACTTATGAAACTATAGCAGGTTCCAAATCAAACCCAAGACACATGTCATCACCCAAAAAAGCAAAGGTAAGTATCTGGCCATTCAGGAATGTAAACTGTGTAGATACAGAGATTTGGTAGGGTGAGAAGAGGGAAGAAGAGGACATACAGCAACAGAGCAGAAATCAAACATAAAGTCGAGAAAGAGGGAGAGAGATTGTTTACCAGAGTTCGAGGTGTGGGCTTGAGGGGTAGGCTAAGGAAATACCTCGTACTGTTTTATTTCTCTGTATTTGGGAAAACTAGACTTTATCAGCCTTCAAAAATAGCCAAATTTGTATGGAAGATGGTTCCAGTGCATTGTGTTTTCCTGCTCTCTAGAATAATCTCTTTTTTATCCGGCTGCGTAAATCCAAAGGAGAAACTGTCTGCATTATTCAGAGAAAGCTGGCTGCATGCTCATGTTTTCTCTTGGTCTTGATCCTAATAAGGTACCACTCTATGACACTGAACACAGAGAATGTAGAAATATGAATCAGCATGATATCTCACTCTGTGATCTTATAGAAGAACCGCAGAGACCCACAGTAAACTTAGAGACCCACAAATAATTATTTCACATCTTCAAAGACTTCCCCGTAGTTGAGAAACACAAACCTGAGGAATCTGTAGAAAGATTCCAGTGAAATAAGTTGCTCATTAACAGCAGTAAGCAGCATGACCCAAAATAAAACAAAGGAAGTCCATATCTAGGTCCTCCCCAAGAGATTATCTACCTGTAGATGTAGAGACAGAGGAAAAACCTGCAGAAGACATTGGGGGAATGAAAACCTCAGCTGCCTGTTCTTCCCAAGTGCTCCACTTCAGCATCTCAACCGGTGGCATAAAAGACTTCATGAGCAAAAACTTTAGATACGTTTCTTTACTTTCTCCTAGGAGGCTGAGTAAGTTTGCTGGGAAACTTCAAATGGAGTTCTGTGGGATTTGGATTGGGCACTCACAGGAAGGGCTGAGGAAAGGATCTTGGCCGTTTCAGTGTATAAGCATTAGGATGGTAGTCAGAACAGCCAGGAAATGAAATGGGGTAATGATGCACCTAATAACTTACTGAAAATTCTGCAATAGGGAATAGAGCCAAAATCTCAGTAGAGATGTGAGCCTTTATTTCAAAACAGAGCAGGAAGCCGCTTGGCAAACATCCCAAATGCAAGGTGTGCAGCTGAAAGCATTATTTCCAAACAATTCCATTCCAGAAGTACAGATTGAATGGAGATTATCACAGCTACCCCCAGGGCATGACTAACCAGGACTGGTGAGGTAGATCAAGCTGGTGAATTGCTCTGAAGACTGACATTTCAATAGCGTATTGTGTGATAAGGGCCAGATCCTCAGTTGATGTTGGTAAGGGCAGCTCCGGAGATATCGATGGAGTTGTATCATTTTATGCCAGGGGAGAATCTGGCCCCTGGTATGCATGCAGAGATGATTCATAGTTTAATACCAGGTAACACAAGGCACTGTCAGAAAGACTTTAAACTAATATACTGTGATAGTCTAATCTTGTTGTCTCAAATACAAACCACTTCATCAACCTCAGATTAAGTCAGTATGGACTACATCTTCCCAGCCCCTTAAGAGGAAAAATGCAGTAATTTACCATCTGGTTATAATGTGAGGGTCACATGGAACGAACAAAAGTCTCTCAATATATATAATTTTTTCTATTCTAGAAGTTTTGGGAAATGATGCTACTGTCAAGAACTATTTGTAAGAAAGGTATAATGGGGGGATATGGAGAAATAGTCATTCTCCATAGTCATTACTCAGTTCGGTAAGTTTACATAGTTTGCAAAATAGGGTAAAAGTTTTTTCCGGAATATTGCTATTGTTTGGCCTCTGATACTTTGCCATTTCTAATATTGCTTCATACACTTTTTCATTTCACATCTTTTGTACAAGCTTGGAAGTCAATGTCACAAGTCAGTCTGTAGCTATTTGGGTCAAACCAGAATCCCGGGATATTTGGCCTCTTCTTTTTGTGCAATCCTACATTGCACAAGAATCCCTGTCCTCCCAACTTCAGTGACTAAAATTTTGGGGCGACTTCCACATCTTAATATCTTTCTCAGATTATAGTCAGATAAGCCTCAGAGAAGGAGTAAAATAAGCTGTTCTTCAGGTCGTTAACACAAAGTAATGGGGTTGCAGGGAAACGTAGGTTTTATTTAGACAGTAGGACAAACTTTCTTAATATTTATCTAAGTTTAACATTATCTAAAAAAATCACTCCTCTTACCTTGGACTTTTCTATAATCAAATTTGCAAAAATTCAAAGCAACTGTGTATGACAATCGCTGTTGATAAGACTTTTAGACAGATGCCGTATTCTACCAAAGCTAATGAGTACCCTTTGCTTGATCTCGTTTGGCCTTGGGATGCTCCACTTACCTTTTAATCAAAATCTTCTAGTCATAATTGAGCTGTCTTGGTATTGGAAGCATTAAAGGTGTGTCAAGACACTCTCCTACTAATCCAGGAAGGGACAGTCGTTTCTGAATCCCAGAGACACTTAATGGTTTATGGGACATGACTTTACTCTAGGTGTCATCTTTTAAATAGCAAGTAAAATTAAGGTCTGGCCATTTGTGATTATAAAAGATCATTAATTTCATTAAGAATTGAGGTGCTCAATTCCCTTGCATCTAATTGAATTGTGCTTAAGGTACATTTCTTTGTTTTTCTATTATTTCCCACAAAAGAGTGATTTAGTCTGATATTTAACCTGAAGATTAAACAATGGGGCATAGTACCCACAGATTGGACAGTCTTAAACCCATGTCCATATCTTGCACAATACTGGTTTTTTTAAGTGTTTCTTTGAATTCCTTATTTGTTTCTCTGTGATTATACCGGGTTAATCGTGTATCACATGACATAGAATAAATTACATATATGTACATACATCCCTATGTAGGTAACAAATAATAAATCAAGAATAAGACAAAACGTCCAGAGTAGGTCCAGTCTTTGTGGCTCACATTGATAGGTGAATCCATTTTGTTCTTTGAAACATCTATATAATGAATATCTAAACTGAAACTGATAGATCCTAAGTTAAGGGAGGAGCTATCAAAATATTTCTCAGCAAATATCAGTGAATTTCTAAGAAAGAAATAAAATCCTTAGTAAATAAACAGTCATTATAAATAAAGTTCTTTTACATAATATTTCAGCTTTTTCAGTCACAAGAAAAAACATTTTATAGGCACAAGAGAAAACTATTGTAAAGGATTTTCTAAAATAATAGACTACTACTTCTAGGAAGTAGTGCTCACTCAAATTTGTTCCATTTTTGAACTTGTAACCTTTGTAGCGATGAATGCAGTGATATATAACAGACTGATCCAGCAACCCTTATTCATGTGAGTCGAAGGGACTACTTGCATAAGTCAAGACTGCTTGTTCAGGCCCTTAGTGCCTCAATTTAGTAACCTGAGGAGAATATCCTTTATATTCCATCTAGGGAAATGTAGAGTATGTGCAGGTGTGCTCTTCCAGGATGAAAAAAGCAGTAAATAATTCTGACAAGATAAAACCAGAGATAAAATTGTGAGTTCTCTTCTGATTTGTGCAGTCATTAGATATCTTAATTTTATCATGGAAAGAGTTGAATATGTAAGTATACTCTGGTTTTAATTGCAGGTTAACTGATTGTACTGTCTTACTTTGACATTTAAAAAAATGGAAGGCAAATGTATACAATTATCTGCGGAATTAGTTAAAAGATTTAGGCTTGAGGTTGAATTCTGGCTTGTTTTGTGTTGAGATCATTTCTTTCTGCGGTTACCAAGAACTTTTCTACATTTAGAGTGACTAAATCACTCACAATCAATTTGTCATCCAAATTTTGAACTCCTTACTCAAGACCGACTCTAAGGAATCAAGATGAGTTTTGATTTAATGATAACTGAATAAAGGTAGTGTACAAATGATTTGTCATAGGATTTATTCCTGATGGAAGACATACCTGTAACAACAGCCTTTAAAACCTTTAATATACAGGTGCATCGGTTTTCATGTAATTCAAGGTGAAATGTGCCAATTTACTTATGCAGGAGAGTAAAATTGCATTTATTATCAGATAGTTGAGTAGGATATACCCAGCCTTAAGCATATTCATAACAGTACCCTTTTCGAGCCAAGGAGAAACTTGTTTCCTGCAGTTATTCCCATGCAACAAGCACTCTGCTACGCAACATTTCAAGAAGACAGTTTGGCTCTGGCAGCTGGCATGGTGGTCACAGTAAATACGGCACATAATAGCACCGAAATCATTACTGCGAGTAAATCTCTCCATTGATACTGGAAGCTGGAGAAGCTTTTGGACAGATACTACAAGCCAAGTGAAGAGCAAGGAAGACTCACCCATGGAATGGTGACATGGGTGACCATGGGCGTTCGCACAGCCATAATCATAAACAAATTTCCTTTTTACTTCAAATGATTGCAACCAAGACCGAGGAAGGTTATTATAAAGCATAGATCTTAGAAAGTAGGCTGCAACATGCCTGTTTGCAGTATTTATAAACGGATTTGATTTGACCTTGCTCATTTTCCTAGGCTATATCACGAACCACTTAATTGTCTGTGATGATGAGTTCCTCCCAGTAGCTGTCTGCCTCATTTCAGCGAGTCTAATACTCAGTGCAATTCACTCTGCTAGCACATACCGCCAGGCAGCTGTTTCTCTAGCGCATGACTTGGTTGCTGTGAGGATGCAATACCTCTCCTAACCATTTCGTTTTTCTCGCACCAATTAATAATATATTTCCAGGTATCTCACTAATTGCACTCTTGTAAGTTTGCAGGATCAGATTCCTGTTAGACTTCACATGAAACTTCATATTCTTCAAATATTCCACTTCCATGCCTGTTTGGATGGTGTCAGTACTGTGGTAGCATTCACAAGCAAATATGATTGTAATTTAGGCCTCCTCTTGTCATTGATGCTTGAGAGATTTACAAGCATTAATAGGAGTTAGGATGTAAATCCCTTGCTTGACAATAGCAGAGAGTAACCCGCTTCATATAGATTCTGATGACCTATGAACTAAGGGTCAAGTGGGCCGTGCTACAAATTATCTGACAGCAACAGATGCCAAAGTCTTGGGAGACGAAAAAAAAACAACAAAAAACTGAGGACTATGAAATGCTCAGTGCATTTTCACAAAGAAAAAGCAACAGCAGCTATTCCCATAACTTCACGCATCAGCCAGTGACATAGCCACAAATCAGAAAGAAGCAAAACAAAGATTCTTTCTTGCCTGGCAGCAAACTTGCTTCTTCCTCCAAAAATATACAAAGGCAGCTCCAAAATAAATGGTCATCACAATTAATTACCTACCCAAACCGAGGGCTACGTAATAAATCTTTAAAATTTTCAAATGCGTTCTCGGTATAAGGGAAAGTTTGGACAGTAAAGCAGCAGAAACCACAAAGTATGTCAATTCTGCAAATAAATTATGTTTTCATAACTCTGAGATAATCAGATTAGTTCTCTACTCCTTGGCCTCAAGTTTTATACCTGTCTAACTCCATTGATTTCAATAGGGGTTTAATCTACACCACATCAGGTCTGTATCAGTCCTACATCAGCTGTAAATTGATCTACACCAGTTGTAAGTTAGAGGAGGATCACAGCCAGTGTAATAGTTCACAGGCCTATGATCTGTTTTCACATCTCCCTCCGTATTTTATTTTGAAATCTCCTATTACTACTTTTGGCTGTTGTAGGTTTTTTCTGTGGCCCCACAGATGTGCAAGGTCCTGTGCACGCAGGGAAGAGGTACAGGTCTGAACTATGGGACTGCAGACCGCTTCAGCTTTTATTTTCTAACCTCATCAAAAGCATTTTCATTTTTTGAACTGGACTCTGGTTTTGCCCAGCGAGTGACAAAAATCCCAAATATTGCAAAGGTTTTGACTCTCGTGAAACGTTGAGGATGCGCTGTCTGTGGGCACAACGCTTGACTTTAACGGAAGCCCAAACAAAAGTCCTGGTGGAATTTGGGATGTGTTGGGACAAGGATGGAAGGGAAGAGAAGGAAAGCACAGGCATCATTTCCAAAACAGAGATTTTACATGTGAGCACCCTCACTGGGGGAGGAACGTCCCCAAAATCTGCCTTTTACTCAATACATGAGGAGCCATTTCAGTTTTTAATTCAATAAAAAGACTTTGTATAAACTCATTGGACCAGGCCCACCATTACCAGATTCATCAATTCATGGTAATGATGACCCAAAACAGAGAATAAGAAACTGCAGCATTTGTATCTATTCCACAATTTGTTGAAAAATTGAACACTAATGAAGGTAAGGGCAGCATGATAAGGTATCGAAACGATGCAAGGGGTTATTGGTTCTCATTTATTTGAGGAAGATTCATTTGGCAGAAACTTTCTGTAAAATTGCAGATGGCAGAGGAGGGCCTAGTTCCTGAGCCACTGGCTGAGCAGTGAAACTCAGTAGCATTTGTCACTGGTGTCTAAACCCTTTTTGTTTTGCTTGCAAACCCCTGTGCAGGGAATTTGAACAATATGACCCCACTAGGTGTCCCTTGCTCTCAAACTCCAAGCCTGCAATTCTATTAACTCAGGTTTGGTTTTGAGACTGTTTTGTCAAGCCCAAAACAAACACCTTTGTCTCACACTACGTTAAATGCAACGTTAATTAAAAGATCATAATCATTGCTCCCCTTTTCCCATGGAACCCTTAAACAAGAAGAGGCGATCTGTGCCTGCCCTTTGTGTGATTTACGCGGGTAACTGAGGGGATACCTATCTTGCCTGGGTGTTGCTTAGAATCATAGTTTATCGCCCTGGGTTACAAGCACGGCAGAGACACCAGTCTGGGATGGGGCAGAATGCACGGCAGGGGATAACGAGGGGGGAAACGAAGAGGATACAGGAGCAAACACTGCATGATGGAAAACCCTTCTCAAGGTTACAAAGCGAAAATGAGTGCATGTCATTAAATCTGTCTGCAGACATCTATACAACAACTGAAGATGTGATCTTCCATTTCATTTTAGCCTTTATGTACTCGAGGCTGCCACCAGCCTTGTTTTCCCTGCAGACGCTCTTGAAAACAAGATGCCAGATCTCAACGGGCTTTCTGGTTTAGAACAAAATTTACAAATAAATGAAGGACTGTAAAATATTTCAGTGGAAGGGAAATTAATAAATTACAGCGGCTCTGACCTGTTACTGTTTTTTGTTTGGATTTGTTCAGAGATTAGTGGCAGGGGAAGCTGGAAATTATTCTGCACAGCCATTACATTTCATGCAAAATAACATGCATTTACAATTATTCCATCATCCTTCTTGTACTAATGTGGGGTTAATTGAAAGGCCCATTTTTTCTTCTGTTTTTAAGAGGCATTTATAAAGTTCTGCACTGGGTTCACAGTGTTGTTGGAAACTTGAATGGCAGATTTCAGTTTTCAGATGCCATGAGTTCTGTGGTTGCCCTGGAAAATGTGCTGGTAGCCCACGTTGCGTCTGAATCAACAGCGGGCTTTTATGTGGCAGAAGAAGATCTTTGAGCTGGAAGAGTCTTTACAAAGGTGTTTCATATGTTGCGCGTGTTTACAGATACTGTGGAGAACGCAGCAGGAGCCACTAGTGAATCACCATCAGTTCCGTGTGCAATAACATGGGTGTTCAAAACTGCTGGCCATGTTCACTTAGCCAATCTTAGTACAACCTGAAACAATATTGCTTCCATATAGTTTGGCAGAAACAGCCATTTGGTTGTGCAGACCTAATGTATTTGACTCTTGCAGGGCTTTATGGAATGAAGAGTGTGAAAATGACTTTCGTTCCTTCTTTACTTTCAAGGGAGGAAACAAACCTCATTTCAGGTCATTAAAACTGTGTAGAAGTCCCACTCCAAAGCAAACCCATTGATGTTCGAAGTGATCAGTAAAAACACCCCTGTTTTGAACAATTGAAAAAGTTCCAGGAATTACATGTATGTCTCGTCTGACACAAACACTTGTTTTCTGTGGAATAATATCCACTCTCTGTTGTAGAATTTGAACCAAACCTTATATTCAGTACGGTGTCAATAGCAGCAGCATCATACATCAGCACCCTATGCATTTTCAGTGACCTATGAAATGTTAATTGGCAATGGAGACTGACAAAGTGGATAGCAAAGAATGTGCCAGTCAGTGCCAGTTTATTGGAGTATAGGTTAGAAATGAGCCAGCCTGAAGTTATCATCTAAATACTGTGCATATGCATGAATATAAATATATATGAATGTATATTTATGTATTGACTACATAAACACATATATATGCATGCATGTATATAAATACATAAATATGTATTTATATGAAAGCAGATGCATGTGTGGAAACAAAATATATCAAAAGGGAAATCAAAGTAACCTGCATCCTATGTGGAATTAAGGAGAATCTAGGATAAATAAATTGGATAGGAGGAAATAAGAAGAACAGGAGAAATGGTTCCATGTCTACACTAGCAGAAGAAAAAAAAAAATAACATAAATTGAGAAAAAAATAAAATAGAGGGTTGGAGTGGAAGCCAGGCCAAATCCAATTAATTTGGTTCTTTTACTGAAATCCAGAGCAACTCCCTTAAGTTTGGCTACAAGTAAAATTGGGTACTTTAGTAGCAGTTCAAGCCAGGAATGGAAACAATCTCTTTAAAAAAAAAAGAAAAATAAAAAGATGGTAGAGGCAAAATTATTAGTCACATATTGGAATGAATCTATAGGAGGTTTAGTTCTCATTAGCCCTGAAAACCAAAGAGGCAGAGTGGACTTGCTGACTTACAACTAGTCCTTTTCTGACCAAAGGTCCTCCAGTGTGAAATGCAGAGTATGTGCCAAGCTCAGGAGCCAGCAATGTCCTTCTTTGCAAGGACCGGTTAGATGCAGAGCACATTTAACTGGACAGGACTTTTCATCGCTGCCTCCCACCGAGGTGTTTCCTTTCTCTGCACAGGACCCAAGGGGTGCTGGAAGGTGGAACTGAGAAGCTAACCAAGGCTGCAGGCTGACTTGGCTGCACGCAGCACTGACAGACAACCAGGTCTTGCCTTGAAGGTATGCCGGTCTACCGTCCTGTGTGCCTTCACGCATTTGTGCGTGACTAAAGAGTTACAGCAGATAATGTACTAACTGTACGCACACCCACACCTTACACATACTGTCAGTTTAGGCTGGGACTATTTGCTGTCCGTTGCATACAGGTGAACACCAACTCGACTTGGCAAGCGAATTCTAACGTCCTATGGTTTAGCAAACTGAAAATCTGATCCAGTTCTTTCATCTGATGTTCCTGAGAGCTTGATTTAACTTTCATTTAATGCACTCAGAACTTGCCTTTTGAAAAACATCATGCACGTCAGTTGAAGAACAGCCCATCTCCAAAGGATAACCTTTTAGAAATTGAAAAAAAAAATAAAAATTAAGGGTTGAAAATATAAGTTAAATAATCTCTCAGACATCCCATCAGCCATCGTTATACGCAACAGTGTCCAGTGACAGTAACTAGTGCAAGTACCTGTAAGTGTGAGACCCACTTAAAACACTTCCAGTGATGATTAATTTTGCTGTTATTTGTAACATTTCTCTTCCTAGCTTTGACATTTTGCAAGATAAAGTGGAAGGTGTTTGTTGTTTAGTAAGTCTTGTTAAATAGATTAAAATATGAAGTAAAGGCTTAAGTCCTTTCATGTAGCAAAGATTCAGTTCAGACTGTTTCAGATCCTGTACTCTTAAACATGCTATACATACAGAAAATACATGTGTTTATACAGAAGCAAAACTTTCTGTCAGTGAAAAGCCTGCCAGAAACAAGTCAGTTCAGGCAAAGATACGTGTGCATACTTTGCCTAGGAGAAATATTCTTGTCACATAAAAATCCCACCATTAATCAAAAATCACATTATAGCTTCTGGAATGAAGTTTCCTTTACTACTCTTTAATAATAAGCCTAAGATAAGATAAAATTGGTAATTGTACCTTCTCTTCTGATAGAAGATAATACTAAAGTGGTATAGAAATTTGAGTTACAAGAATATATTCACCCTGCTAATAGGCTTCCATTATGTAGTCTTTACTGATTTATTCATTACACATTTTCTCCACATATAGAAAAATTTAATTGAAAGTTACTTATTACATTGTTACAAAATGTTAACTAGAAAGTTTTCTTTAATCAAATGATCATTAATGCTAGGAGAGCTAGTTTATTTCAATAGCGCATTTGTCAGGAGCAAGAATAACACAGGCATTACCAACAGAAGTCTTACAGTGCTGCTTGTTATGTGAACACTTTTAGGGACTAAACATACACTACAGCAGCTTGCTGGGAGAGCGTAATACTTTATTTATATTTATGACTTTTCTTAATCAAAGTTTTAATGAGGTATGAAACGCAGGCAAGGTCTCTAATACAGTGACTTCTCAAAGGAATGACATTACCAGGGGTGGTAAGAGTTCCTAAGTCAGATTCTGCCATGTTCATGTCCCACAGAAGCAGATGGAAGACAAGTGTTCACACGGTCTGAGGCAGAAAAGCAGTTTGGCATCACGTTGTCCAGCAAAGAAAGCAAGAGAGGGGAAAGTACAGTTGAAGCTCTACCTAAATCACTTTTGAATATTTTGCATTCCTTGAAGGTGAGTTTTGATACCTCCCTGGTATTACGGTATCCTCTAGCAATAACATCACCCATACCCTTGGGAGAATGAGGGCTCTTCTTCTAACTGGACCAGTATCCCATTTTCTTAGGTTCTACACAATAGAAGGAGAAAAAAAAAGAAAGAAAAAAAAGCCACTTTTGTGCTGAAGAACTATAGGAGAAGGCACAAGAGATACTCACGGATGGACACACTAAAGCAAAGTAAAATCTCCAGGCAGGCAGCGGTGTAAATGCACACAGCAGAGATTCCAACCCTATTGGATTAAGCATTTTTTTTATTAATTTTAGCTTTTAACTGGATATCAGATTTATGAAGAAGCATGTAGGATAGTCCCATTGCACATCAGACTTAATTTTCTCCAGCCAGTCCACCACCCAATGGCTCCAACTGCTGCATCCAAACATCTAAAGAAGATAAATACAGATGTGTGCTCTTCCATAGTTGCTACAGACTGGCAGAAACAGCCCCTCTATAGGGTAGATCCAGGCACCTTCCTTGAGTTTTTATGACAGGTTTGCAAATATTTCCTGTGTTTAACAATAAACATAGCTATACTGTAAACATCTCTCTCATTTCTGACAGCACGTTGCTGAAGAACTGCAGAAAACTGAGTCATTCACTACATTCATAAACTCCATGGCTGGCAGAACCTAAACCTGACTCAGACTCCACTGTCAGCGTTTGTTTCCACAGTAAATTCAGTGAAAGTCACAGAACCATGGAGCAGCTGCGAACAGCTACTGGAAGTTTGGAGAAATATCTTGGGCAATTAAGGCACACAAATAAATGAGAACGATGCTCGCTGTAAGTTCAGAGACATTGATCTACACACTAAAATAAAGGTAGACCTCATGCCCTTCTTACTTCGTATCAACCCTGAGATGAAGACACCGATGTCTCATAGTCTCTCTTAAGCATTCTGGGACCACTTAAACAGTGATTTGAGATACAGGTATGATAAAATGATATGGATGTGTGCGTTGAAATCTCCAAACAATTTGCCATGGCCTATGAAGCAGTCATTCTGGGTCACTTCCCCTGTGAGTTGTAGCTGAATGGATGTTCACTGATGATGCGGAAGTCCCACACAAACCAGGTCTTTCAGTCTTGTTACATGAGCACAGTGATACCAGGGTGCCTTTCATCGCTGCAGCCTGGGACTGTCCCCAGCATCAGCCAAAGCCGTATGGGGCTGTCCCCCTCTGACTATTCCAGTCTTGGTTTCCCATTTCTCCATGTATTTGACATTTCCAATGCACCCTGAGTTGGGCAAACTAGTCTGACGGCAACACAGAAAGGCAGTGCAGAAGACACCGAGCAATGCAGGATTCAGTAGCCTCATTGACCTGCCCTGGCGACTTCTTCCCAACCTAAAATGTGAGCAACCTTAGGAAGGGTTTATAAAAACCACGCTGACATGAATCGATCACTACTTCGTTTTCCTTAATTTGATGGTTTCCGTCTTGAGTTCCTTGCAGTAAACAAACCTGAATGGTGGTTATTTCTGAAGCTGCTCGTACTCTGTGTGACTTGGCCTCTAGCCTGGAGCTCTGCTTTGCAACCAGCCCAAGGAATTACATAAGAAAACCACACATGCTCAGTGATGTTACTCAATAGCTGTGGAGGGTTATAATTGTTTAGAGAAGCCAAATTCAGAATTGATGAGTAAGCACCGTTCAGAAGGCGAAGCCTTGTTGTGAGTTACACCCATGTGAAGCCAGCGAGTTGAGTTGTTTGCAAGTCACGTTTGTATTGGTGCCCCTTCAGAGCAGAAGTTAGCCCAGGGAGGCTAAGCTGGAATAATTTAAAACTCTTTCCAACCCCTTAAAGCCAAATTCTTCCTTGCCTTAGACCTCCACTGATGTCGATAGACATGTTGAGACTGTAAATCAGGCCAGAAGTTGGCCCTCGTTTGGTCCAATTACCCCATAATAAACTCCCTGAGGACTACTGTACTGATGTGCAATTTGCATCCTTCGTCCTCTGAAATGGTATATTTATGTTTATAGATTGAGTTAGCAGTTCTAAGGGAGGGGAAAGGCTGCCTGAATCATTTACAAATGGGAAAATCCATATATTTGAAACTTGGTATGAAATATTTGCTTTTGGGCTGGAAGATTGTATACTAAGCTGCTGTCTAGGGTAAATATTTACAGCCAAGTTGCAACAAGTTCTAAGAATATGTGGTTTTTCTGAGTGGAAACACTGACACATAAGGGTGTGACTTTCCCCCAGTAAAACACTGAGTTAATTGCAGCTTTTGCAAACATTATCAAGTATAATCTTGAAATTAATTTTTGAATGTTCAATAACGACTTTTAACCACATATCAAGCAGCTGGTTTTGTGTCTGATTCCCAAGTTCTCAGACAGACAACTGTTTTCCTTTTAGTGACTTTGTCAGGCTTAACTCGGGATTAATTTGACTGCAGGTGTCAGATAAGCACAGTATTTTAGCAGCACTACCGAGAACCATGTGGACAAACTGCAGAAGCATGAAGGCACATTGGTCAAAACTTTGAAAGATTGATGGAAGTGAGTTATGCTGCTTAAATATCTTTGTCTGTCCAGAAAAGCTAAACTTGCAAGCGGGGTGCAAGGTACGCCGCAGTTATTGCTGTGCCACGTTCCTCATCAACATAGGTAACTGCTCAGACTTTTTTTTAATCACAGTTTCTCCGTCGACATAAAATCTAGCGAGCAACCTTCATAAATCAGGCAGTGACAGCTAGCGTGGCTGGCCAGCGCTAAACACAACTGGACTCTTCTTTGTAAGCCTTTGCTTCTTGGGTCGCCTGCGTCAGCAGCGCTCTTCAACAAACATCTGCAGTTCATCTTATCGTTTGAAGAAATATATGAGTTCCTCCATTGGTGTGGTTTTTTTAGCTTCAGCTTCTTGATTTGTTTGAACACCATCTGCTACATATAAAATTCAGAGAATTTGTGAAATGTGCATGCAGTGAGAAAATTCTAATTGTATTAACCTTTCTTTTTTGATCACGAAAACTTCACATATTCATCACCTCCCGATGCGTTAAGTAAAGCAAACATACACATCTAATGTACAACCCAGTTATTTTCTTTAATGTTTTTTATCTCTAGAACACATTAACAGTTCAGGTACAAAACCAGAGTCTATTTTCTGCAACATTTCAGTTATTTTAATATAGTTTGTGTTACGCATCCAAAAATAGTTTAACGGTAGTAGTTTCTTTTACAAAATATCTCCTTTCACCTTATCACTCTGCACCTATGTGGGCATTATTTTTATCAAAACAAACAAACAAAAAATTAATTATTGCTGGAGTTAATCGCAAGAAGACCAATAACATAGTAAACGGCTCCAGCTCGCTGCCAGAAGCCCAGGCTGAGCCGCACGTATGTCATGGCATGCGATTGCCACAGGGTGGTAGAAGTAGTGCGGTTCCACATCCACACCAGCACAGAGAGAGGAGAAGAAAAACTTTTGAAAGGACGAAGGGAGAATCACTTTCCAGTTAGACTAAACAGAGGTATCAAAAATAAGGTTTAGCTCATGGCAAATCCAGATGGTTAAACATTTGACCCATATCTAATCCCTCTACCAAGCGTGCACCACCACCACCACTGCTGTCATAACACAGTACATGCACTTCAAATCGCTTCAGTTCCAAGAAGCAGCGCATGTTTTGGAGAAAATTGAATTTTAAAGCACGCTGCAGAAATAGAAAACATGGTCTTGACAACATGTTATGACTCCAGCTTTGAGAGGAGCGATATTAAATATACTAAAAGAATTCCTTGGGACTGCGGCTTGCTGCTGTTTTTTGCATTGTGTTATGATAATATCGTACAAAACACCAGGCAGCGCTTTGATCTTAAAAGAGTATTTAGCTGAGACTTATTTATGGTGCTTAATCATTTAATAAAAGGGTAGGGGGGGTGTTCGCAAGAGGAAAGACGATTCAGAAATAGAAAATCTGCCTCTTTTGAAAGTCCTATGAAGAGGGCTGACAAGTCCTGTGGCATATTGATTATTGCTGGTGAAATATAGAGGGGAAGGATCAAGTGGCACATGTGCAAACTAAATCCTTGGGTTTGTGGCAATTACAGTAACGCCACCAATGTTCAGATTTACCTTCCAGGAAGGCTAACTTGAAACACAGAGGTCTGCTCATTTATACTAGGGAGAGAATATCAGACACCCTGATTAAAGAAAAAGATATTAAGGTAGGAAACATAGCATGTGTTTTATATAAGTATAATACATAACTTCCAAATAGCTTCATGTTTTATGCTGGGATGAATGTAGTTATGTCCAGCTACCAGATGAGCATGTGAGAGGAATATCAGGCTCAAGACCTTCAGGATGTGCAACAAACTACATATTCAAAAATGGGCAAGGTTTATGTTATATAGTATCATGTTTTAAACAGTTCATAAAAGAAGCCAAGTGACAACAGAACAGTATGGATGATATAAAATAATGTAAACCTTCCTTCAAATATCAGGCAATTTTTTTTTTCTGCCTCAACTCACTTTCCACAATAGAGTGAGTGAAAAATCCATAGAGAATAAAACCAGTGATCCCTTTGAGCAAGGATACAAATTTACCTAGATATGTCAACCACACAGATTTATGGGACAAGGAGTTTTTCACCCTGAAGAAAGAAGCTTCCTTGTCAGTCATCTATAAAAAAAAACCTGAAAATAAAGCGCTCAGCATTATTTTTGTGTTTTAAGAATGGCAAGAAATTTCTGTTAGGGGTTGTTGGGGGTTTTTTTGTGGCTTTTTTTCTGTAAGCTTTCCTATAGCCATGGAATAGTTCTCTTCATGGATGTATAAGAAACACTTGTGTTGTGCTGCTATTAATGGTATGATTTGTTAGTGTACTTTTATGTATGGGGTGTCTGCATCTGGTAAGGTCTACAACTGTACCTCCTTGACAGTGCCAGATGTTGTGAAGATAAAATACCTCCTGTGTGAGGAACTGCTGGAATCAGGCTCCATGATAGGTGTTCTTAATACAGTTTAAAAAGGCATCTGTCTTAAAATAATTTCAACATCTTACTTTTCTATTTATTGTTTTGTCAGATCTTTCTTGTTACTGGGGAAATATTTGAGTGCCCCTACTAACTCAATTTTAAACTTGCGGCTTCAGATTTTTGTTTTTAATTCCAAAGCCGCTGCCCTAATGAAAGGGAGAAGAGGGAGAAAAGGCAGAAAAAGTTCGTTGCGAGATTCCGATGAGGTTAATCACATTGGCCCAAGTGAGCAAAAAATTTTTCAGCAGGTATTTTTAAACCAGGTTAGCCCCGAAACAGCATGCAAAATAATGAGTCTGAATGTAGGCAAGGTTTGTTCGAAACGTTGCGGTGGAGAGACAAGAGGGCTGATAGAAGGTGGGAGAAGAGCCCTGCTTCACGATCATACCCCATAACTCACTGCATTGTCGACCTCTTAAAATAGTAATGATACTTGACCCTTATTAGTATTTCTGGGCAATATATGAGCTTGAGTTTCCGTGGGTGAAAGCTAATGCCTTAGACCACCCTTTAGACCACCATTCTCTCTAGTTATAGCACATATTAATGTTATTCTTGGGTCATTTAACTTACTCTCAGTGAAGAGTGGAGAATGGTGCTAAGCTGTAAATCAGCTCTGTCCTGCAATGGATTCGTGCCATAACAGATCATCTCAAAAATTCCAGCCTTGCCTGACCATGGTAAAGAGATTATGGTATGTAAAAATTCTGCTAAACATAGCTTGTTTCATTTTTGTACTTCTCTGCCTGTCTGTCTAGCGAGGAAAGGTTAAGACCCGTTATGGTGGACAGGGCATTGAAAAGGAATATTGCTATAATAAAACCCCCAGGGCTAAAACTTTTACCATATGTGGGTAAACTCTCCATTCTTCCTAAAGGTGAGCTGCAGCAGCAAGGAAATTATTAAACAAGGCCACTGGTACTGTGCATAAAAATTATTTTTTTCAATCCTGAGGGGAAAAAAAATGAGTTCATAAATGTATTGTGCTTAAAAGGTATCCTCTAAGTGCCAGTGTTCACACCCCAAATGGCAGTCTGAAACGTTCAGTGGCATTAGTCCATTTAACTAAATCCTGATTACTTGAGATGAATTCATTTAAAAAGCAAATGTAATACTCCCTCAGCAAATGTTTCACTAGCTGTTTCTCAAAATCATAAATATTTTTTCCACACTGTTCTGGCAAACCAATAATGTTTACCTTTAGCTTCCTAGAAAAGATTTACAGATAAGTGCCTAGTCTGTTTTGCAGATGTGCCTTGGTGAATTTAACAGTAATATATACTGTCATCACGGTTGTCTTCAAATCTTTGAAATCACTTTTGCCTTTTACAATACATATTTAATTGAATGTCTAGCTAGTAGATATGTATATGTATCTTGCATTTGTGGGTGGGCATGTGTGTGCCTAATACATATATTTAGCACTTAAACATGGTACGATGAGTGATTGAGAAATGCCTAAGAGAGAGATATTTTATACATGCACACAGAGTTTGTAAACGTATAATCTCCTGAAACGGCCAGAGATGGAGAGGAAAGTGGAGAGACATCTGCAAATTAACAAATCATCTATCTTTGAGGTCATTCACAAATTAGTTTTGCAGAATAAGATAGAACAAAAACGTAATTCTGACGAGCATTTGTTCTGGCTATTTATCACATAAAATTGTGTAACAATATTAGACACAGGAATTTTTGCTCAGCTTATTCCTTATAGTATTACCATGATTTCACAACTTGGTGCAGATGTTTCATGCTGAATAAATGCCCTTTGGTTGACATTTGTGCGCTTACTGTCGAACTTTTAAGTAGCTGTGATGCATATATTCCATCAGAACGCTACGGGGGGAACGAGGGGGAAGGTAAATAAAAAACAAACCCTGCTTTAGAAAAAGAAACTTTAAAAATCTCTTCCCTTTATGCCTAAGTGGA
Source organism: Psophia crepitans (assembly GCA_013399095.1). Lineage (NCBI taxonomy): Eukaryota > Metazoa > Chordata > Aves > Gruiformes > Psophiidae > Psophia > Psophia crepitans. The sequence goes on along the minus strand of VWZZ01004884.1, from coordinate 52,588 downwards.
GGATTCCCCACGTTTCATTTGCTATTTTTTAATAACTACTTGTAATTTAAATTATTGCTCAGCAACACAGGCTTTTGAGGAAACCTGAATGTTCCTGGGATTTAGTTAGTCTTTGAAAACGTAAGCGGTTTCCTGCTGCAGTGAGGACGGCACGTCCCTCGGTTGAGATCTATACTAAAATCTATTTCACATTGTACGTTTATTGCTAATTTTATTGCTTGAATGGAGCAAGCGGTTGTATTTATGCCTCAAAAGGCTATTGTTGTTAAATTAATTGAACTGTTTCAAAGTTCCTTTTTCTCTGTTAATTATTTAAAAACAAAATCGAAAGTCTTAAAAGAGCAATTTACTTCTGAATTAAGGCTAAAGACAATTTTATGTTAAGTAAAACACAAATTAATCTGCCACCACAAAATGAACCTTGTTCAAAAAAATCATACAATCAGTATATTGATTCCCTCAACGCATATTTTTCATTTATTGGTATTATAAGATTATGTTTGAGCCTGCAGCAAAAAAAAAAAAAAAAGAAAGAGGAGAGAGAAAAATTAAAACTGTGCACAAGTATGGAACCTTAGCTTAGTTTTATCCTGGCAAAATATTTTTTAAAAGTATGCTTTAATTTGGAATTAGTCACATTAATTCTAGATTTTTAATTAATTTCTTTTCATGCTTGAAGCAGTATTACCTTCTTATTTATATGCCTAGACAACTGCCAAAGAATTTTCAAGAATTTATACTAAATTCTTTATAGAATATGTGAAAAGATACCTACTGAAAGCAGATTATATAAGCATTTTAATGAAATTAATCATTTCTTTTCATTTGTAAGGCATGCTAAATGCTTGTGAATATATTCCAGCATGAAACTTCAGTAGGTTTTGAACGAGTTTGTTAAGGATCGAATTCCCTATTGGCCTAACTCCACTGAAATCAGTGGAAATATTTCAGTGGAGAATTTGATCCTTCATTATTGTGTGCATTTTTCAAATGCGCAATGACATTACGCATGCCCTTCAGTTCCTTATGTATACAGAATAAATTGCAAAATTATATTTAAATTTGTGGATTGAAAAAGGGGGGGAAAAAAGAAAAGAAAAATCTTATTTCTACTATTTTCTGAGGTTTCGGGGCCAGTCCACATATAACAAAATCCCCAGGAGGCTCAGTGCATATTCTTTCTTAGGCCAGCATATCCAATACACCCTTTAGTCTTAGATTAAGGAATTAAAGCACTGCAAATGAATTTCACATCCAAAATCATTCAATTTGTCCCCTTTGTCTTCTAGAATCCTAAGCATGTGGGACCATACTAAGTATAGCAAAAATAGCTGCAGCTATAATCATAATTAGTACCTATTAGCCCTTCCTAGGTGCAAAACCCCAGTGATGAGAGCACAGCGCAAGAACCTAGATAGAAGAGGATTTGAAGTCTCTGTAGTACAGGATTGTTATTGCTGCCCTTGCAGGTTCACCAAATTCACAGTGAGTGAGAGGGAATTGCTGGGCTTGGGAACCAGATCCTACGTGCCTTTCCCATACACACAAAGATGTACAGACTGAGATCTTTTTTTACCTCCTTGCTGAGGCATTTCTTCTTGACCGAATCTGCTTTCAGTAAAAACCTACTTATATGTTCCTAAATATTTTTAAAGGGTAACATTATTAATTTTTGATAGCTTAGGTGTTAAAATACATACGTTAGGATTCTGGACAAATTATTTTTTTTCTTGGCCGCACATAGGATGGAAGCTGTTTTACATAGGCTGGAACAGCTAATCAGCGACCAACTTAACATCCGAACTTTTTACTGAATTATTTTGGTGGGCTCATCTTTGATAACGCATATAGCTTAGATGCAGATTTCAGCCTCCTTTCCACAATATGTATAAGTTATACATATCTAAAGGACATTGTCAATAAAATAAAAAATAAAAATAAAAAATCTGGCACGAAGCTTTTCCACCCAACAGTGTTTTGGAAAATGTCTGCTATTAGATCCGGGGTGGAAAAATATGTATATTTACATTAGCGAGCCATAAGTCACATTTTCAGAAGCAGAGACTCTAAATTGCGCATGAAAAATCAGCATGGACTTATATTTCTGCATGGAAAAATATGTCTCTTTACGCAGGCAGCTTTGTATCGAGTGTAATTCACTCCGGCAGCACGTGAGCTGCCTGAGCAGCAGCAGTACAACCTTGTTCAGATGGGACTGTTTGCACGACCGGGCACTGAGCAGGGGACGTGAATTAGACCCCAGCCTAACCGGGGGGTGCAGCCCAGCGGTACAGCACAAACCTTTTGCACAGTGCAGCGGTCATCCGACCCCCAGACGCAAAGGTCCCAGCAGCCCCCGTACGCGGGGGCAGAGGGATCCCGTCCCCCACCCTGCACAAGCTGCGCCGTGTAAGACGGGGCAGCGCCGACAGCGAGCGGGGACCTTGCAGCTCCCCCCTCCACCCAGCTGGGCTGCAGGCACCGTGCATCAAAAAAGCCAAATCCCATCTCCCTGCCCAGGCTCAAATGTTTGACCATTGCGAGTGGCTCTCAAAAATCTCAGGCTGTCGTTTTGTTCAGGACTTCGCGTTATCCCTACTGACTTCAAGCATAAGATGAGGTGAGAGGCAGAGACAGCTCATAAAAGTGAAGTCACGTGCGATGAGAACAGTATAGATATCACAACTTACGTGTGAAGGAAAAGGGAACGAGGTTATGATCATTGTCTGAGGATATCTGTTCAAACAATGTAATAGAAAGATGCCCGCTTTAAATAAACATTAAACTTTTGCTAGAGGGTTACAATTTGCAGCTCCAGCATGATCTTTTGAGATGGTGTGAATACATTTAATATAAAGATGTCTATACAGCCTCCCAAATGCAAGGCATATCTTGCACCAGAAGCTTTGCAACTACTTTTTTTTTAATCAATAGCTCATAAGTATTCATTGAATGATATGTTGGTATTCTACCCGCGAAACTTAGGGGAGAATTGCCACAACCGTATTAAAATCAACATTTACCTTTGAGCCTTTTCTTGAAAATGACAAAATAATAGGAGTTTTAAAGGAATTTTTTAATTTATTACAAGAGAAGAGTTTGGATATATGCTATATACACTGCTACCAAATTTTCCACGTAATTAACCCAGTGAAATCTGTTAAGAAAGCAAAGAAAAACTGTGATTCAACAGCCAGGTCCATCACATGCATATGCAAAGGAGACAAGGGAAACTTCACCTCTGAGTCATCCCTTCGCAAAGAGCTGCCCAGCCCCGACCCTCACCCACAGCCTGCTTCTCCCACAGCCAGCCCCTGCCCCTGCCGCTCGTTTCCCACCAGTTGTCTGAGAATGCAGGTTAGCTGGTTGCCTATTTTTCAAAGAAAAAAAAAATTTTTAAGAGGTGCAAGCTTTTCTTTCTGCGTGTGGAAACATTTTGATTACAATTAAAGAAATGACTACCCGAAGCCTAGAAATAATTAAAAGATTGGGTATATTTTATATACACTGGCTGGTCTACATGCCTGAATATGAAAACATGCCATCTTCATTGGGATTTATTTTGCAGTTAAAATAATGTGCAACATTTTCTCCAGAGTCATCTCTGTTTAATTTATTGCCTACAAAATAGATTAATTTCATTCCCAATTTTTAATAATATATTGCACAAGAAAAAAAAAAAAAAAGATACTGAAAGGGCAAAATAACTGACACGTTGCATACAGACCTGGATACCAAGCTCTGAAAGCATGGACAGACTTAGACGATCATACTATATTAAACTCAGTAATTCACAATTCATACGTATCTCTCAAGATACAAAAGTTATTACACTGCCTATTTTTTAATAAAAAGATATGAAGGTAAATGGAGATGGAAGGCCAAAATTGTTAAAGGAATTATGGGAATTGACTGATGCTCTCTTGGCAGTGTCAGCTGAGGAAGAAAAGTGTCATCCACCCAAAATGAAATCCTCAAGCCTAATATCCCACTACTTGGGGAATTTTTTTCCCCCATTGCTAAGCATTGGCTCAGTATCCCATACAAAACAAGCCTCATCAACAAGATGAAAGCTCCATCTGAGGCTAACCCAGCCACAGTTGAGAGTCTGCACAAGACCCCTCATTCAGCTCCCTGCACCCAGAGACATTGAATTACTCATGCAAAACAGATCTGCATGGGAAGAGGGTGGTGGGAGCAGCCCTGTCCCAGCCTTCAGGCTCAGGCGCTCCCCCAGGAGCAGAGCCCTGAGGTCCATGTTCCCCAGGAACAGGATGGAGTTCAGATCTCCCTTGTCTGGCTTTACATTTGGACCAACGAGTAGAAAAATCCAACTTGACAACCAACCTTTTGCTTCCTTATCTATTTTTTCTTTTTAATCTCTCAACCCTCTCAAAAACTTCCAACCAGGCAGTTCAAAATAATTCGATCTTAATTCTGAAGTCATTGCAAGATAACCAAAATACGGGTTTTGGCTAATTTCCTCCTTTCAAAAGCAGCTTGCTCTGATCTACTCAAGGCTGCCTAGCACATGTTATGGGCAGCTCTTCTAATACTGAACACAATAATTCGGAGGTGGTTTTCAGCCTTGCCCCATACTTTCCCAAGCAGCTCCTCCTCCCAGGTGCAAAGCTTTCTGCTGCCCAATTCAATTTGGCTGGCGTGATGGATTTTTTCCATTGCTTCAGAGTACTGTTACTACAAAGATGGTCAGCTGTGTCCCTTGTAACTTCAAACACCAAAGCCATCTTTGAAGGTGACTTATGCCAACAAGTGTGTTCTAGAGAGGCGCTCGTTTGGCAGCACTGTATCACCAATTAGACCAGAAAACTTTGCCTCAGTTTTATACTGTTTTCCATACCACTCCGTCGGCAGTTCATTGCAAAGGAGTGTCTTCATGCATTGGATGTTCTCCATGTAGCTGCGTTGTCCAAATGATTTGTTACCTGAATGATGTATTTCCCCAAAAGAATAAAATGAAAATATACAGTACCACAGTAAATGACATAGTCCAGGATTTTGCTGCATTGTCATGTATTATAACTGTATATTCCTGTTCTGCCCATGCAACTTATTCTAACACTGGGGTTTATTAAAAAAAAAAAAAAAGAAGGAAACAAAGAATAACAGAAAAATTCATGTGTATTAACCATTTTCCTGCTTCTCCCTCTTGCCTCCTAGACCCAGGAGCCTCAATACTGTGGTGCACACTCAGACCAGGTCACTGTGCGGTAGCAAGCAGGGGCTTGGAGACTTCAAGAGCTGGCTATGAGCCGTGCTGATCTGCTCGTGTGGCGTATTTTGGCTCAGTGCACCTGGTTACTACCATCTGCTTTATTTAACTACATAGTAAGAGTCTGGTTAAACCAAAGAAAACAAAATCCTGATGTGCATTATGGGTTCTGCCTTTGGTTGGTTTGTTTCTTTACAGTTTTAACCAAACTTATGGGAAGTGATTATGTTTTAATAGATAGATTTTTTGAGTAGGTTTTGGAGGGATTAGCAGAAATCTTTTAAGTGATGTTGGCCACAAAATTCAGGCATTGCTCTGGATTTAAATTTTCCCAAAAGACAGGAGGTAGGCTGTTGTTTTGGGTCTGGATCTAATTCAAGCTGAGCATGATTCAAGCTCGTTGTAACAGATGACTCCTGTCTCCTGAATTTCAGCAGCAGGCTTTAGTACATCTACCCTGGGTCTCCTGAACCTAACTCAACTTGAATCACAATTAAATAATGACAAATGTCCTCTAGTAGCTAAGGTGTGGCCATCAGACGTGGTTGTGTATTTGCACAACATTAGCACAGAAGATCTGACTTCATGACCAATGTATTGACCCAACACACCCTCCTTTTTCCTCTACAGTGAGGTCTTCTGGTTTCTCCAGAACCTGTGAGGCTGTGTTTTGTGTATACCAGTGCTGCCTGGAAAGCTATGGTCATGATTGTAACATTTCCTTCCTTTCATTCATTTCTACTTCTTTTTTAAAAACAGAATCTTTGAAATTCTTTTTTTTTCAGACTGGAAAAGCTCTTAAATCTGCAAAAACAGAGCTCCTTATTCCCGACCACTTAACATAAGTATAGAGTAACTTGTTTTGTGCTCTTTTAGCATTATTTTTTTTCTTTTACAAGCGCATTGTTCAGAAACCATCAGGTTAGCAGAAGAGTAAAGACTGACACTCACAAACAACTCTGCCAGGAGTACACAACATTGCACAACTGCCTTTGGGGTGCGTGTCAGGAGCGTGCCACCCCCAACCCCATCCACTCTTCAGCTCCCTACCTGAAATGGCTGCTGCCTGATGTGCAGATTGCTTTGTGTTTTGTTCTGGGGTGTTTTTTAACTTTTCTGCTAAAAGCTGGACACAGGTGCCTGACCTCACGTGGGCCACAGAAGAGTCGTGGCAGGGGAACGGCACCCTGCGCCTGGCACAGGCTCAGACCAGCAGCACAGAAGCAAACATCTCCATTAGCACATTAGCTTCCCTATGAGTCAGGTAGTCCAGCAGGCAGCCTCTTCCCACAATTGTTTGTCCCCTGCAATTAATTAAAGATGAACCGGCAAATAAACCCCACACTCCTACACTTCCAATGCGTTCAGCATCCAGAGCTGACAACTCCTCCACCAGCTCCCTAACAAATACCATCCATCGGAGTTTTATGCCTAATTTCTGTGTAGGCTCAGCTCGGGCTGTACTTGCAATACAGTTTCCAGCTGTTCGGCTCCAATTTTTGCGACGGGCAAAAATTATTTGTGAAGCTTCAGCAGCAGTTTATAAATAGTCACATGATGAACAGTGGGTTGTGCTGTGTGCAAGAAAATTGAGCAGAGACGTCGCCACAGAGTATATCATTGCTTATGAGGAGCTAAAAGGGGCCTCAGAAATGTTTCCCAGCGTGGCAGCTTTCTGCAGATCAGTACCCTCCTGCGCAGGCAGGACCACAGCGGATCTCCCTGCTGGGCTTCCCAGTGCTTGGGGTGGTACCAGGGCTGGCACGGGATGTGGAGCGAGAAGGAAAACCCACATCCCATGGCCATGGTGTGCAAGTCACTGTGACCACACAAGGAGCCCTGGCATGCCTGCAGAGCATCTCCATGTCCCCGCCACCCAGTTGCATCTCTGGACCTGGAGGGACCACCTCATCCTGGTCCACTAGAGGAACATGCAGATCATCCCACACTGAGCTCTTCCTGAGGCCACTGGGAGGTTTCCTTCCTCCACAGCACCAGCTGCTTAAGGGACACTGAATTTAGACCACAAAGTCTTCCCCCCACACACATAGGCCAGCAAACAGGCATCATCTGGGAACAATGAGAGCTGTCAGGACGGGGGAAGGGAGCCGGCCAAACTGCGAGCGCAGGCTCGAGAGCCAATGGAAAGAAAGGGAACACTCCTCGGGAAAATTTTGCCCTGAAAAAAAATAAACCAAACGTCATTAGCTGAAAAAGCTCAGTCTGTTGAGATGTGCCGTGTGCCCTGAGAGCAGCGTAGCAGGGACAGGTGACCTATTTTCCTTGGAGAGGAGGGAGAGGTTGCTCTCTATCAATCCCACCCTTCCCCTACCTGTTTATATGTTAGCTTCTATGGCCTGTGGAGGAAGCAGCCAGTAAGGGAGCAATCCATTCACAATTAATAAATCATCTGGCTAATTTAGCTTGTTTTTCTGCTCCTGGTTCTTCTACGAACAACTCACCATTTCCCCAAATTTATTCATTGTTCAGATTTATCTTGTAGTTTTGGGGACTTTGAGGGTTTTGTCTACATTTTTTTCACTCCTGTAAGTTAGCAAAAAAGGCTGTTGGCTCGGTTATGACGGGATAGATGAGTTGCAGGAGGCTGTTCCTAGCCCTGGACTGGATGAGCTCAGCATGGCTTTTGCAGAATAAACAGAAAGAAAAATCAAATTCTGTAAACTGCTAAAGCCAACAAACACCAAAATTCAGTTTCTACATATACACATGTCCTTCAGGGCAGAGCCTCCCAACATCCCTGTAACACAGACACCCATGGTGCCAGCACAACTGAAGGAAAAACATAAGATTGTCAAGATTAGCGTAAGCCTTTTTTGCCTTGTGTGTGGGTTTTAAAGCCAGAAGGAACCATTAGATCATTTGGTCCAACCTCCAGCACGAGTCAGGCCATAAAATTCCATCCAGTCCCTCCTGTATACAGCCTGATGACTTGCATTTACTCAAAGCATATCTAAATCAATCTATATCCTATTCTGGTTATCAACCACCTCAATGAGCAGCAAATCTGGGCTGATGTCACCTAGAGGATCGCTTAGCTTTAGCTCTTACCGAAACAATGGTTAAAAAAAAAAAAATGGAGAAAGCTCCAGTGCTGTAGGATTCAGACCCCATGTCAGTGTCAGACCAGATTTGGGAAGCCTGGTGTGTGCTGCAGCAGCTGCCTGCTGGCATGGATGAAGGGTACAGAAGGGGAGGGAGCTGGCAGTCCCTCCCATGGGGCTGAGGCTGTGGTGGGGCTGGGGAGGTCGTCTTCTCTCTCAGGAGATGCCTCTTCCCCCAGCAGAGAAACACCCTGGTGGCTTCAGGCCTCAGAACATGCCCATATTTCTTTCAACTTGTATATGTATGTTTACATTTCTTTTGCTTGCTCTACTTGAGGGCGCTGCACCCTTTCATGAAGGTTTAACCGACACAAAAGAACAAGCCAGGAAACAAACAGGCAGCAAACACCACCCAAACTAAAGCACCACCTGCAGCACAAAATACCAGGCAACTCCCACACACGTCTTCCCCTACCCACCACATCAATGGGGAGGCTCAGTGGCAGAGCACCGTGCTCTGTCCATTAGCAAGCCCAAACACCCAGGCATCAGGCAGAGAAAATTCCCGACTCCATAGAAAACTGGGAAAAGCTCCCATCCTTGCACCGCAGGAGCTCCAGCTGAAACACTTCCCAAGCAGTCTCTGCAAAGAGGACTAAGAAAAGAAACAGTACCGTGCCGTGCCAGATCTCCAGCTAAGCAGTATTGATGAGTCAAATTTTACATGCAAGCTAATTGCAAGCTGATGCAAGCTGCAACCAAGTGGTACAACGCTGCTCTGCGTGAAGAGCTGCCCAAGGTGCGCACACCCTCCAGCACAACCCCTACTCACCGAACAAGTGCAGCCTCTCCTAAAAGCTCTCTGTGTCCTCACCAATCTGGGCTCAAAATGTAATCACTGTGATAAATGGCTGCAAGATTCAAACTGGTCAGGAGCTGGGCTCCTCCTGCCAAGTTCTGAGGAACTGGACCACAGCCAGGTAATACTTCAAAAGTAGACACAATCCTTCCTCCTCTCTCCTCAAACTACCAACAAATTAAGTGCCCAGTGTACTCACTTGGCCAAGAGGTTTAATACTGTTACAGCAAGGCCATCCAGCCTTCTGAGGGTTACCCTTCTTCCAAGCCCTCATCCTAGCCCATAATCTAAGGTAGCAAGCTAGCCACTGACATTGCCCAGGTGTAAATCAGGGCTCAAAGATGCAGCTTAGATGGAAGGAAAAGTGGATGTAGCTCAAAAGAAAGACAGAAGGGGAGATTAAAAGCTACTCTAATTTGCACTACTAACTGCAGCAGCATCTTGGGTAACAAAAACGATGTGTAGCTGTGTCACCTGTGGTGTGACCAGCCGCCACGGCCCCAGCTCCAGAACAGGTTTACCTCTGTGCACCTGAGGGTGCAAATGGGGATGTTTTGGAATAGTAGCTTGCGATTTGTCCTGGGCTGAAATGGGAGGGCTTTTTTTTCCTCAGATTATAGCCCAGCCCAAAGGAAAAAAGAGATTCCTTATTCAGAAGGGGGTTGTATGTATACATGCATCTGTATATGGAGTGAATCCCGTAACTCTTCTGCTTTTCAGTTAGACTTTTCTTAATTTCCAACTATCTTGTGTAGACAAGCCCTGAAAGTAAACCCAACAAATTCCAGAGGTCAAACCCTGTTCCTGACTCAGTCTTTTCTTACATCATTTGATCACTCAGTTCACCTGGTTGTTCCTCTGTTCCTCCAGTTTCAATCACTTGCAATGTGATATTTAACCATCCTTGATCTTTTTCTATCTAAATGCTGTTAAACCTTTTTTTTTTTTCCCTAATGAACTCTTGCACTTATTTACTTGTTTTCCCCATTCAATTTCAACTGTTTCATCTGTTGCTTCTGGGAACTGTCCTGTTATAGGAGGATAAATGACAAACATAGTGCTGAGGACCAGATGTGTGCCTTCAGTGCTAGGGTAATGGATGGGTGTATGAAGCCACTGTTGTAGCACAGCAGCAAGCCACAGGAACAGCCCAGCTACATGCTCTTATTCCTCAGTAAGTACTTGGTTACTGAAAGCAGCTTACCCTCCAAAGGAAGGAGTAGATTTAAGGAGAGTACAGGGTCCACATCACTTGCGACTTGCTTCTCTCAGCTTTCTCAGAACACTGACAGGAAGCAAAAGGGAGGGGAAAATTGTGAAGATTCTGAATTTAAAACGTATTTTTTAAGGTTTTTTTTTAATCACACTTTAATTTTATTTTTTTTTTTGTAGGAAGCCGCTGAAAATTGCTATGGAACTGTTTAGCCATGTCTAATTTGGTAGTACATTAGAAAGACTTTCAGCCTAATACTCTTGAGTCTATTGTAAATACTCAAACATTCCAGTCAACCAGACTGATAAAAACAATTTAATGGGACTATTGGCAGGAGTGATCTCAGATTTGCTAAAAGTTATGTCTATGTTCATGCATGCAAAGCAGCACAATTTCATTTACCAGTCTGAATGACTGGTAAAAAATCTTAATGCAAAATAAAGCTACTGACGTACACTGAGAGTGTGAGTCTGTTCTTGGCTGGGTCTTGTAGACCCAAGAGCATCTGAAAAATCTGAACACATTTTTTAAGTGCTCTCAGAAGTTTTTCTTATGACATAATTGAAGACAGGGTCACAAAATGGTTACAAAATGAATACTTCAAAGCGTCTTTGGCAGTTTTGTCAGATAAAAATAAGCTCAGATTTTTGGGTGCTTTATGGTAGAAATAAAGTGCTGTGTTATTTGGCGTATGCTAGGCATTATTGAAAGCTGAAGAAATACTTAAGACTGCAGGAGCTTTTTACAAAGTTATATTGAGATGTTTAAGGTCAGGTTAGTAGGCAGATCTGAGACGTTTGGGGGTAGGGGAGATTGTCAGCTTGTTCTCTGATCTGTTCGTAATACTTTCGATGTTTTTTCCTTTTGTACACTTTTGGTGACACAGAGAGAACTCTTGCCCTGTGTTGTACAGATGGAAGTGATGTTTCTGGTAATGTTTCTGTTGGTGTAGGTGACATGAAATTTTTTCAGCAAAAGATCATGAATTAGTAAATTTTATGCAAAGAATACAAAACTTCAGAAACTGGTTGCACAAAGACTAATTCACGAGCGTTTCCCCCAACACCAAGCTCCCTACACATTCAGTTAAAATGTAAGTCATGCGGTTATTTACAATACACCATTCTTGCAAACTCCTCACTCCTAACAGACCTCCGGCATTAAATTTCTTAACAAACTTAGGGCCATGCAAGGTGTAGCTCGTTATCCCTGGAAGCTATTCCTACCACTGTTTTAATTAGAAGTATTTTGAGCAACTCTAACTGATACTGACCTGGACACTGCTGTTGGAACTGAGCGGTTGTCTGTACCAGGTTTCTAGTTTCAGCACTACTGTGAAAACTTTCTCAAGATGCCCGGAGTTACACAACTACAGAAAAAAAAAAATTAAATTATCCAGTTTACTGTTAACATAAATTTAGGATGTCCTGGATATTCGGTATTCTATACCAACCAGATATCTATCTCAAAGCTGTCTGTAATACAGTATGTCAAGCAATTGCTTTTTGAGTTCAGAGAGAGGACAGATTTCATTACAAAAGTCCAGAGATTCAACTTACAGTTTTGTGACATGACTAACTTGGATAAATTAAAGGATTGAAATATAATGTACTTTGGTGGCTACAAACTGTCTGCAAACAAAATCCAAGTATGGTCAGTGATACTATGAATTCTTCTCGGTGACGAAAGTCACCTGGTGGCTTGGGTCACCTCCACTTTCACTAACAGGCATTTCACAAGCTGTTCTTCTCTTCATTTGCATCCGTAAATCTCTTCATGATGGTGAATAGAGGCATGAAAAAAGTCATAGCTGTGTACTAAGTGTTAGTTTGTTGTTTGATACCTGGTCTTGCTATGTGGGATGAAGGTGACGCTGTGTTTGTGAAATGGTCTAGAAATTTTTGTATTTCTTTCAGTCTTGAACTGATTTTGTTCTAGCCCTACTACACAAACATTGTTCTTATTAATATTAGTGCTGCTAAATGATAGATAACAAAGATGCATAGAATCCTTAGTATTTCAGACATAAGCAATTTATGCAATACAGAAATTATTAGATGTATGTAATGTCCTCTTGCTTATCTGGCTCTGTGCTTGTCTTTATTCCCAAGTGTCCCATTGAAAGTTTTCAGCTAGTGTGACTCAAGTCCCATACAACTTTTGTCTCTTCAAATCAGATGGTCAGTACCAGATGGATTCCCATGGGACCTCCCACAGCACATCCTGAGGGCTGGCACTCTCATTTCTCCCAGGTCAGTAACCATTCATGGAGATCTCCTACACCTACAACTCCTGCCTCTGCCGGTGACCAAGGCAGACTGGGTGTGATTAAAGAAGGTTATGCTTCAGGTGATTCTCCTGCATTGCCATCCCCTACCAGATATAAACCAAATGCAACAACAACACAAGGAGCAGCCCTTGGCTAGACATCACTCACATAACTCTCTAACTACAGCGTGCCCACTTCAGTCATTATTTCTTTATATGAGATCTGTTAATATACCTGAGGTTTTTTAAGGAGAGCTCTTTCTCGTGCTGAAACTTCTACTTATTCTGAATATATTTTACCCCACCATACTTCTTGGTAGCTTCGTATTTGAGATGGCTACTGTTTTTACAAAGGTGAAGATGGTATTTCCAGCTGTCTCTAACCAAATAGTTAAATAGCAGAAATGAAGCATTCATCTGCTTTTACTTTGCCTCTGTCCATAGTTCCTTACGGTGATTTAACCGCAACCCCTCAGATCCCACCATAGGTTTCATCTCTTTCCTTTTGTGAAGCACATCTTGAGTCAAGTGAACAGGCTTGGGAATGACTGGACACCTCCTCCATTGTGGCTCATTAACACAGATCAGTAGATCTTTGACCTACTTTATCTTCCAACAACCAAATGCAGGCTCCAAAACAGAAAAAAAATGAGCATCATCCCATTTACTCATTTCACTGTGACATGTTGATTTTGGGCAAACCTTTGATTTGCCCATAGATTTTGAGTCTGGCAATGGTTTCGGTTCTGGGAATAGGCTTTCTCTGTTCTCACCTTGCTCTTTATCCTTTATAATTAGGTTTTCTCTATCTGTAAATTTTGAAGACGCAAAGTCTCTTTTTCCAGTTGATATGGGTGTTTTCATATCCCTTTCTCTGCTAATTGTTTTACAAAATTGTGCAACCTATTCTACTATCCACTTAGATATCTCTCAAGAAATTGTTTTAGTCAATGAAATTAGTGTCCTTAATTAGGCCATCTAGTTTGGAAGGCATTAGTGACATTGGAAGAGGGTGTCTCTGACATTACATTAGTTAGATCAATTTAGAAAGCAAAAGCAATGTGAAACCAAAATCCATGCTGTTTGGAGGGAACCAAGGAGTAGGAGAACATCTCCATTTTCCTGATAACATTTGCGTTGCTGAGCATGCTGACACACTCTGCTGCACATATCTCCCATCAGCAGTGGCTCCACTCTGTAAAGAAGTCGCTGTGATGGCTTTAGAGATGCCTAATTGATAAAGCACTTTGGGGACTCCATCATCACATGGAAAGAGTCTGGTAATAGCTCTTCCTTCACCTTCTTAGCTGCAAATGAAGCAATTGCTTTGTTCTTCCTTTCCACTGGCATTATGAGATCAGTTATACCATACCTGGGCTGTCACCTTCCCCAACGTATTATTTTGGATTTCTCAATAGTACTGTGATGCTTTTTGATGTTTCTGATACTATTGTTATTTTGCCACATACACAGGCTCCTCCTTCCATCTTATCACACGCACACCCTCTCTTTCTGTACTTGTGTCTCTGTCTTTTCACGTCAACGAGAGCCAGCACACCAAAGAAGGTGATGCCGTAGTCTCCAGATCATCTCTAAGTATGCGTCAGCCATAGTCTTCTCTTTAAACACTGATTTTATCCAAGCCTTTCCCTAATTTTAACAAACCTGAACTGCTTTATTCCAAAACAGCTTCCTTACTTGTAAACTATTCTCAGTGTCATCAAGTTTTCCCAGACAACCAGTTCCATATTATTCCATCCTCCCCGCTCACTATATACTCTTTTAGACAATGCAACCTTCCAGAACACATCTTTTGGCGATTTAGGTCTGTATTGCCCAGCACACAACTCCACATGGCATGCTCACAGTGCAGCCATCCCCTGAACCCACAATCTACCCAGCCCTGCACTGGAAGTGGTGGAGATACACAGGCATCACCTCCTGCTTGCCTCAGGGGATGACTCACCAGCAGGAAACAGAGACCATCTTCTCCATGTCATCAAGGCATACACCATGGGTGAATTTCTTCATACAGCCTAAGGATATATAAAGAGAGGACCAAGCTTGGTAGTCCTTGCCTTCCTAGCTGGGAGGTAAATCTTCCCCACCTGTCCATCTGCTTATTCACGATGCCCATGGCTGGATAAGCTCAGCAGCAGCTCAGCTGGTGGCCGTTTCTTGGTTGTTCACAGAGGCAGGAGCAACAGCACACATCTGGAGCGTGGTGCCCAAACAGCCCAGAGGATCTGGAAAGCAGAAGCCAAGGTAGCCTGTACCACTTATCCATGCCAAATGCAACAAGCTGGTACAGTCTTGGTGAAAAAACATCTGCTGTCATTGCATTCATGTAAATCAGGCTAAAACCACATTTTTCAGATCACTCAATACCCAGGGAAGCGAGAAAAGAAATTCAGGCTTTTTTTTTTTCACCATAAATGTACCTAGAAGATAAAAGCCAGGCATCAGCTGTTTAAAGAGGGCAGAAGCAACACACTAGACGTTATTGTACCAGGGAGTCTCACAAGTGGTTATAAGTTCTCAAACAACCTGGCGCAGTTTATTTTGAAGATTGAAAGCTCCTCTATCCAGAGATCACTCTTCTCCCCTCTCTAAGAGGATTTCTTTAAAAAAAAAAAAACCACCCTTGTCGACAGCAGCTGTCGGCTAATGTAACACACAGCACCACTGTAAGAATGGATCCATGAGCCCTGGCAAAACCACAGTCCTTGTCAGTAGTCATGAATGAAACTGTCCCGGGGAATCTGCGGAGCAAGGCTGCGTATTTAGGAAGCTCAAAAGAAAGTCAAAACAAAACCGAGTGGAGCAGGAAAAGCAACACAGACATGTCAAAGAGCTGCCCACATGGTTCAACCAGAGGCCGACCTAAAGCCACCGCCACACAATTGCTTGTGAAGCTCACAAAGGAGCCAGATGCTCCTGTCAAAATTATACCTTCCACAAATCAACATGGGAAACCTGCCACCATCCTGCCTAAAAGGAGGAGAATTGATACCATTTTCCTGACCAAAATAATATCTTTTCAGTGAATTAGCTGAAGAAAGAACAAGAGCTGTTTGCTTTGGACAAGTATATTTCCAAGCATGTCATCGTCACAAAAGATCTTTCTTTTGCTCTACTTTCATGTGACCCTGAAAGCAAATATCTGATGGATATGATCAGGCTGGCTCCACGTCTCCAAACAAGGCAAGGAAGCTGGTGGCAAGTGGGATTCTTCCGTTGCTCTGAGCTAATAGATATTAGGAAGAAAAATGCAGTTCTTGTCTTGGCTGGCTTTGAAACGTACTTAACTTTTCATTCACAACATGCTGCTTATATCCACAATGCTCAACAAGGCAGTGAATACCATTGGCCTGTTTCAGAGACAAGAGGAAAACGCATTGCCCGAGGTCTCACCACACTTCACAGCAACAGGGGTATGGACAGTGCACCTGAATCTCAGCCACCGGGCCACATCACCCCAGTCCAGATCAAAATTTAAGTCGTTAGAGGGTGTGCCTGGATCAGCTCATTGTCTCACAGCTTGTCCTGGTTCTCAGATTAATTGTTCTAATTAGCTACTCCACAGGCAAATATATATTGACTCTTTCTTCATCTCAGACTTGGGGCCAACCATGATTCAGAAAAATAATCAGCTATGACTTCCTCCCAAAATTTGCCACCCATCTAAGTTGTAAACATTGCAGCCCAACTCCCAGCTCATAACACAGGGAAGGAAACTCACTTCGTGTTACCGAGTGGATTTCTTCTCCTTTTTTTTAATTTCAGAAAAGGGTTGTCTTAATAAAGCATATAAAATCCCATACATTACAACGTGCAGAACTGCATTTCTGCAGCCAGGTTGAGTCTGTTCAAATCTCAGTACGAGAACAAGAGACATTACCAGCCTTTCCACGATGTAAATCGACCTCATCTTCCTGGAGACAGGAAAGTCAAATAAGCTTAAAACTGGCTTAGGAAATTTTCATGGGAGAAAAGATTTCAAACACAAAACTCAGCCTTGGTGTGGTTTAACCCGGCAGGCAGCTAAAACAACTGCACAGCCGTTTGCTCACTCTGCTCTCAGCAGGATGGGGGAAAGAATCAGAAAAAAAAAGAAGAAACTCGTGGGTTGAGATAAAGACAGTTTAATAGGACAGAAAAGGAAGAGAATAATAATAACAATAATAATAATAATAATTACACAAGTGATGCACAGCACAATTGCTCACCACCCACTGACCAATGCCCAGCTCATTCCCAAGTCACGGTCACACACCCAACAAGCTTCCCCCAAGTTACATACTGAGAATGACGTCATATGATATGGAACATCCCTTTGTCCAGTTTGGGTCAGCTGTCCTGGCCATGTCCCTCCCAGCTTCTTGTGCACCTCCAGCCCCTCACTAGTCGGGCAATATGAGAATCTGAAAAGTCCTGGACTGGACTGCATTGCCTGGCAACAACCAAACCATCAGTGTATCATCAACATTATTCTCATCCTAAATCCAAAACGCAGCACCATACCTGCTGCTGGGAAGTCAACTAACTCTAACCCAGACAAAACTAGAACTTCATCTCAACTCTTCTTTATATTTTTAACGATTTTTTTCAAAATTAAAATGTTTAGTGTGGTAAAACCTAGCACTCAATAAGTACAATATCTCCCACACAGCGAGTGCTTTGTGCATGTATTAACTGTAGATTACTTTACATGGGCCGTGCACCTACCTCATTCCTGTTAATAAAGTGCATATACTCTAACAGATAACTGATGACAGAGTCATTTTCCTAGCTTTGCTATGCGCTCTAACAATTCCTGACACACTGTTGTCTCCATAACCTCTGGTGCTGCTACAAGGCTGCATCTTGCCTTCCAGTGGCTTTTGCACTTGCCAGAACCTCTGTTACTTCTCTAAATGGGAATGAGGCATTAACTGCCAAGTGCAGAAACAACTACATGAGATGTTAGTTGTCTGTCTTGACAAAATTATAAATGTTTGAAGAAACAATGAGAGTTTGACAATAACATAGATCACATGAAAAATTACAAAAAGAAAGAGCAAAATAAATCGTCCATGTCAGTTAACCATTGCTATTAATGTATAGCTCATGTTGGGCTTATTTTTATGGCTCCGTTGTACTCGTGCTATAGCATTTGCTTGTGATGGCGACAGAGAATCTGCTATTTTAGAAGGTCAGTAAATACTAAAACTTGAGCTTGAGTAGAAATGTATTTGAGCTGTCAAATTTGACCTCAAATCATCATTATCTTGTAAATTATGAACACCTGAAAAAAATCAACTCCTAAATTTAGATTGAAATTTAGGGGGAAAATCTCATAGAATTTCATTCAATATCTCTGAATTAGTAATCTTCTAATAATTTCAAAGGCTATCACTGGAGATCTTATGGCCTGAAATTGCCCACTCTGTTGATAATCTTTTTTTTTTACATTTTATTTTTAAAAGGGAAATGGAGAAATAGACTTGGAAAGATATTGTGCAGGGAAAACAATGCATGGGTATTTGTAAGAACAAAAAAATTTCCGTCAAGCTTCATATGTGTTGGGAAGGATCTCTGTTAATTAGAAACAAATCCAGAAAATTACAGCTGAACTGAAGAGAGTCTTGCAAATGCTTTTCATTTCAAAATCTGTTGATAATTATGACAGAACTGTGATTCACTTAATCTTGTAAGGGAAGGACAGACAAACAATATAACTGTTGGATGGTGAATAGATAGGTAGATAGACACCTAAAAACGAGAAAGTGATTCCCAGCAGAGGTAAACAGGAGCAGATTAGAACTGAAATATTTCAACAGAAGCTAAGCATGTCCCTGCCAAATACATTTCTCTAAATTAACTCTGTACCGCCCAAACACGGTCTATCAAATACTACCTAATTTATTTGCTGGAATAAAGTCTTCCAAACGACTTGCACAAGATGTATGTAAAGGTACCTGGGCAAAAGGCTATCACTACATTAGATTAACTTTTATCCGTAGTTCACATCGATGCTGCTTCTGGCTTACTTAGTAGTTGGAAATTATTTCTACAGAAAAATCGTATCACCTCGCGACTTCCTAAACAGCCCTGCACACATAATGCAAAGACAGGATGCCATAGGCAGGGGTTTGTCTGTATTTTCCTGCTCGGTCTTTTTTTTTTATCTGCTGTAGCAGTGTGCGTGCGCCTGTACGCATGCGTGTTTGCACACACGGCGGTGCGTGCACGACATGAGGAGAAGTCCTGAGGCCGGTTAGGAAAGGAGCCGGTCAGGTTACCCACTTTCCCAAGTGTGGCATTGCTCTCTTCTGCTCCCACAGACATTATTTACCTACACCCCACACCGTAATCCAACTTTATGCACACTTACAGACTCCTTTGCACGCTCTGTATTAACTTAGCATTTTATTGATCATTTGGGAGCAGAATGAATGCTAATCATTAAGTTTTATATGGATGTTTCTATTAGGTGAAGCCTTATAGCACATGTGCTAAGTTAAGGGATGTTGCCTATGTAAATGAAAGATAATTCCACATTAAAAAGACATTTTCTGGAGCATCTTTATTCAGTTACATTTCAGCTGATCTAAAGGCTCCTATCAGTGCTAACACTGAGGGGTAAGGCTTAGGAATGTAAGTGTAGATAATAGTTTGCTAGGCCAGGATACTATTTCTCTGCCGTGGATTTAAAAAAGACTTACTGTACATACTGGTTCTGGCATTTAAAACTCCAGGCATAGTTGGGGGATGGGGAGAGACAAAGGCAAAAACGCATTTAATACGAACAAAACATTTTTTGTGAAAGGCAGATTCCTTTCCTTTTCCATGTGTCATACAGTCAGCATTTTTTGAGTCTTTGCTGGTGCTCTCACACAAGCAAAGTGACTCTTGAAAATGCACCATTACAACTTAATACATCCAGTATGTAATTTGTACTTAACAGAAAGATATTTAGGACCATTTGCCTCAGCCATAAGACTTTCAGCTGCACAGTGGGAGGTAGTGCTTCAATGAAACCTTTGTTTTTAATCTTCTGATACAGTCACTAAGGCAGTTGGCTGGCTTTAAAATTACATCAGTCTTCTTTTTAATCTAGGGTTTGCAAGCAGTGGTTAGTTTGGGGCATCCACCAAAGCGTATCATTTCACGGGTAGAACTGCCACCCTTTTTTCCTCTGTTGTGTAGGATGCACTGAAATCAGTGTCTAAAAAAGAAGGAGGAAAATGAAGAAGAAAGTTGCCCGGCGAGCACGCATGTTCCCAAAGACGCTGTCCCAGCCGGCGTGTACAGTGCAGCGCAGTTCGGTCACGTTTGCTTTGTTTCCTCCTCTTCCTAAAATTAGATTACGATTCCCCGAGCGAGCACAATGATGCCGAAGCCGGACAACCCCTGGTCTGAATCACTTCAAAGCAGACCCCTGTTTTCACCGAACGTCACCCGTCTGCCGCAGCCCTGCGGAAAGCGCATTGCTCTGCATAGCAAGTTGGGTGGCAGCGGGTCCATAGTATAAAACTGTTGCCTAGTGTTCCTCTAAGCTCTGCCCTCCTCTGAAAAAAAAAAAATCCCTCATAATTCAGGCAACAGCTGGAAAGCTTAGCTTAATGGTCTGTGCTTAAATGTGGAAGGTCACAGGGTGCTGATCTAAGGAGCGGAGAAGTCTTGCTCAGCCGACTGTTGACACTTAGTAAACGGAGGAGGAGGGGACTGTGTGTGCATCTGAGAAAGCCATACCCCGGCCGGCGAAGAATAGGAAGCAACTTCTATTCAAGATTTGCAGGGGTCCTGGACCCAGTAGGGAAAAGCAACAAGGCCCTTCACTGCCTCTAAGTTACCTTGTATTATAACAGGATTAAAGTACATTTAGCTTCTCTATTAGCATACTTTAGCCCCATTTAGGCTTACTTGATGTTTCCGATGGCCTTTGATCAGCCTTGCATGGTGCTGGTCAGCTTCAGGACACAGCAGTCAAAAAGCGAGACTGTGAAATTATCCTGATGTTGAATCTCACAGGAGATATTTCTGGCTGTTTTCATTCACTCGTCCCCAATATTCGAGTTTCTTTCTCTCTCTCTCTCTCTCTCCTTCCCCCCCCCCCCAACTCGCTCAAGAAAATAATTTGCACATTGTTAAAAAAAGGGGAGGGGGGGAAGAGAGAGAGAGAGATATTAAAAGAAAAAGGTAGCTTAGTGACCAGTAATAATTAGCTCCTTGTTTGAAATCAGTACTGGCTTGTGTGCCGGTGCTGAAGCATCTATGAAAAAATACTATAATTTCTACAGTGTCTGGCTTTTTATTGCTTACATTTGCATATAAATTAAATCCATATTGTAGCTTTAAGGCAAGCTAGGCTTAGAACACCATACAGCTCAGGGTCCTATTGTTTTACATCTACTTTCTATACTGTGGTTAAATGAAAAGAGAGGAGAAAGTAAAGGAGGGAGAAAGTCAGCTTTGTAGCATTTTTAATTGCTTCTCTGCCAATTATGGCTAAATTAATATTTAAACTTTGTAGTGCTTTGAGAAATTGTTTACGAAAGCCACTTCCTGGTGTTCGATACTCCCTGTGCCTACAGCAATATCTATATTGGAATCTTTTGTTGAAGAAAATGAAAAATAATTAAAGATAAATTCTGTTCCTTTAAAAAATATTTTACCGAAACAAATGCTGTTAGTCGAACCGTAAATATTTCAAATATAGGTGTGATCCTTATGTGCAATAGCAGCCTGAAAAGCCATTACTAACCAACATTTTTTCACCTGATACTGTTTATGTGCACGGAAAGATCTTGTATCATGTACTTCACTTGATCTTATTTTTGTCTTCCTCCTTTGCTTTACGCTGCCGTCTCTGCCCGGCCGACTTAGGCTGGCCGTTCTGAGTTCCCGTTCAGCGCGGCTCAGAAATCCACAGGCTGCTAATGCTAACACATCAGGACAGAGCCTG
This sequence comes from Psophia crepitans, assembly GCA_013399095.1. Classification (NCBI taxonomy): domain Eukaryota; kingdom Metazoa; phylum Chordata; class Aves; order Gruiformes; family Psophiidae; genus Psophia; species Psophia crepitans. Next base: position 31,003 of record VWZZ01004884.1, on the reverse strand, counting down.
GGAAGACAAGAGACATTTGCAAAGATGAGTAACAAGAAGCAAATGGCGCCTCAAAGTCTCCCTTTAAAAATTCTTTAATGAGATACAGTACTTTTTTTCTTTTTTTTCATTCTTTTCTTGGGCTAGTGCCTAGTATGTACCAACCACTGGGCCACATTTTTAGGAAACATCTAAATCAAAAGTCAGAAGATTACACAGGGACATAAGAAAATCTTAAGATGGCAGGAGGCCAGGAAGCCCAGCTAGGCCTACCCTCTCCTCCGGTTAACAGTTGTTCTCCATAATATACTGTTTTTCTCCCCCTCTCTCTCCATATGCTTCTTGCTCTATTTGAAATCTGGTCAGATCGGTCGCTTCTAGAGCAGCATCTGGTAGCTTATAATATATACCCTCCGGAAAAAAAAAACGTATTACATTTGTACAGTGCAAGACCTCACTGGAGCCGTGTCCCTCGTCCTCATATCTGACATTAGCTCTAATAACTGCGGCACTGCTCCCTGCGGTTCCCCCCAGAGCCCTCGGCAGATCAGCGAGGTCTCCTCTTAATCTTTTCTCTTTGCGAGGGATACAGACCTAGTTTCACTAACCATTTTGGAGCCTCCAATCTCGAAGTCATTATGGGACTTTGTTGTACTATTTCCATTTCTGTAATATTCCTTCCGTAATTAGGTAATCAAGACTGTGCATCTTTCCCATGTGGCCTTTCAAAGTCGATTTTATTTATCAGCTTATTTACCCCTCGTTAAGCATTTTAAAAATTCTAGTTGCAATACCATGGGCTGGGCACGTTGCTAGTCTTCGCAGCTGTCCGCTTGCTATCGTAATTTCCTTTTCCTCTTGCCCATCATCCATTTGCTTGTTCTGTCTGAATTTTGCAGCTGTTCCTATTAAAGGTGCTTGTACGCATGGTGAATTTTATGAATAGTCTCCTATGGACACCAACAGGATCGCAGCGTGGGCTGACACATGGGTGAAGATGTTGGTGGGACTGGTTTAACATGAGTTCTTCTGGACAGAGATAGTCCCTGGTTATGGGATTAGATGACACCTCATCCGGAGAAGACCTGCCTCTGTGTGTCAGAACTATCGGGCTGGAGATCACACACACTGCTGTGTAGCCAATTTCACATGGAGTTCAGGGCTTGCCAAGTCTACATTAGCACTATAAATATTCTTCCCAAGGCCATTGACTATCGCCTGGACTGTGCTGCAACAATGAAAGTCTCACTTCTCATTTCTACTATGGTAAAATAATTGCCTTCAACTTCTAGATACCCATCTGTACATCCACGGCTGTCTTATCAGCTATAAAACAACATTCTTAAACCCTTCCCCTCATTAATCTTTGGAGCCATACAACTGACAGCTGAGATAAAGCTCCATTTGTTTCCTCACCTATCAAAATCCTGTACCCGTCCTTATCTTTTGGTTTTTTGTAGCCTCTGCCCATTGCTGGGTGAGCCTCTCCCACCTGGCTGCAGCAGAGAGCTTGGAACTCTTCTAGGTTCCTTCTCCTGGAGACCCTGATGGATTTCACTGACAAGGCTCACAAAAGCCTGGTGATCAGTAAGAAAATACACACGGTGCCATTTTGCAGATGGAGGAAAGCAAGAGAAACCTCCCACTCATGGGGGTCCCCTGGGAAGAACCAAGGACAGCCCGGCACCTCACCAGGTACCTGGGGCACAAACATTGTTACATCCCATTCGGCCCAGTAGCAACAAGCCTGGCTTCCCGAAGGGGAAAAATTGTTCCCAGATGTGGGGGACATTGCTGTCCAAGCACTTGGGTCTGTCAGACCTGACTTGCAGAAAACCTTTTCCTTTGCTGGCCAAGGCTGCCTGTTATAGGGTTAATTCTCTAGCCTTGTGTATTGTACTAATGGACCTTGCAAGACAGCACCACCAAGCTTTAAGACCATACATATACTGTATCTAAATATTTGAGATTTAATCTACCTTTTCCCCATGTCAAACTATTAGTTATTTGTTTATTCCTGGTCTTATGCTTGATGCAACGCCTGGCCCTATCAATGCAAAGGTGACTGTGGAAATGGCATTTATTAAGCTTTTTTTGTGTGTATTGATGCCCTTTTTAAATGTTATAATTTTAAGCCTTTCTCTCTCTGTTTCCAGAAAGGGATAGTGAAGAAGAGAAGGAGGACTCTTGACAACACTGACTGGGGCTTCAGCCATAACCAAGCACAGCTTCTTTTGAGGCTTGAAGAAGTTTGGTTCCTTTTCTGCCATTGTCTTTGTTCCTTTACTGTTTCGTGCTGCTGCTCGAGGTGGGCTAAATCAGAGGACAGGAGCTCCATGCTTTGCAATACAACCTGAAGAAGGATCTGCTCAAAACTGCCCACTCTTATGAAATTTTCAGCCTACGCTTGTTGACCCATGAGATTTAAACAACTCGGACAACTGCATTTTACAAGGGCAAAATAAATTGAGTCCAAACTCTACACTACATTATATTCCCCTATGAGTGGTTTCAGTGTTTGTTAGTCCTTCAGATTTTAGCTTTGTGTGTTACAAACCCCATCTTCTGGCAGTTTATCAGGTCTCCGGTATTAGCTTCAAAACAGATATTAAATACTGCTCTCACACCTTGTAGCTGCAGTCATTTCCAAACGTATTGAACAGCTATTCTGCTCTTCAGCCGTCAAAGATTATACACTGAGAATAAATTACTCAGCTGGATGCGTTGTTTGTAGGCAAACCCAGGCAGTGGCAGTATCAGTGGTCCCTGTGTTTAAAAGCATGTAAAACGCTTTCTCTTTTTTGGTGCTTTACATTGTGATCCTGGAAACAGCAGCTCAGCTACATCCTCTGCACAAATGAGGATGCTGGCAAAGATGTCCCGAGGTATCACAGCTGTCAGCCCAGTCCCAAACCCCTCGTGCTACGGATAAGCCTCCCCCCCCCAACCCTGTCACAGGAGAATGAGCTCTGTGGGACTGGGGTGCTCCGGAGGACACGGGTGGCCCCTGGCTGCCACTCAAGGCAGAGTAACCACCCCCATTTCCTTCCTCCCAGTTCGTGGTGATGGCTGGGCTTTACACACTCTCAGTTTTAGTCTCAATCCTCACAGAAAACAATCCACACAGTTCCCAGTGATCTCCCTTCACCCATCATTATAACTTGTATTTTCTTTTTGTTGTTGTTGTTTTAATTTTTACAGAGAAAAAATGATGTGCTTGCTGAGTATCAATAAATGTTTCCACCATCAGATGGTTTTATGAGGTTTCCCCTATTTTTTGTTTTTTCTCTTTTGTAATTTCTTATTTCAAGGCCTGATTTCCCACATTGTCCCCTGCATCAGTGTGTCGCACTGCCGTCCTTCAATGGCAACATCGCATTTCCTCTGAATCGCCGAATTACATAAGACTGTATTCATAAACCTAGCACCAAACTAGAAACCAGGACAGAATTTGTTTTATACTCTTCCTACAACCCACACTTCCTAGACTGTTTTCATGCAAGTACTCACAAATAGTGAATTTTTTCCCTAAAGCTGAAAATAATTTAGTCAAGAGTTGACATTTGTTTGGGACAGAAGCAGCAGCTGTTCATAAATACTACACCAACTTGTTGACACCCAAAAATGGCATCTGAATTAACACAACCAGTCACAAAATATCTCGGATATCTTTAACCAATCTAAACTTCAGGCTCCAGGTCCGCAAGAGCTTTTCCACAGCGAATACAAAGAAATAGCCACAACCAAAGGGAATTCACTCCTTCCTCATCCTCACAGGATGAAGTATCTTTCTGAGACACTGATTTCTCCCCTTTTCATAGCAGAAGATGCTCAGAAGACAAGTTTAGGTATATCTCTAACTTTTAGCTAGCTACAGCAAATGTCTTTCTCTGGACTACTGACAAATAATCCATAATTCAAATATGTTTGCAGAAACAATTTGTCTAACCATTTTGACAGAACAAATTTGAAGGGGAAAAAAAATCTGCTTGCAGGCAAACTGCAAGCATAAAAGATGACTAAATTCCTTTAATTAAAAAATCAGTGTAAATAGTGCTCTTGTTGATATTAAGTACATTTGTGAAGCAGAAATAGTTTAAATCAAACCTTACATATAATAAATACAGAACAGGCTTCTCACTGTGCATATGATGCCTTCATTATCACTAAATATAAATCTGATCTATTCATCTTTGACTAGTAAGGACTGGAGAACTGTTTGTTTTGGGGAGTTTTTTTAATGCATCCTTAAAGTCAAGAAACAGGCTTTTTCTTCTCACGTTTTGTTTTACTTTCAGGATATTTTGTGAGTCCTTTGAATATTCTGCCTGATACACAAGACAACCTTCCAGGGTAAAAGAGGAAGAGATGCTGTGTGCTCATTTACTCTTGTCCTTTCCTGTAATAGCTGCGATCCCCTGTTACTTTATCATCTGCAGCAGATCAGAAGGTGAAAAAACTGTCTGACTTGATGTGCTGCACCTTGTCTGACAGATCAGTCATAGTGCTAAGAAAACCCCGTTTTTTTGAGATAAAGTTTCCTATTTGTAGGTGTTCTCTAAATTTCTTGAGGACACAAACTCGTCTTCCAGGTCTCTCATGTCAGCATTGCTCAGTGTTAACTCAGCTTCTTGGAGAAGGGTCAGAACATTTTCAGGGACAGAAATGCAAATACCTGCGGAGCTTGCCCTTTTCTAGTCCCTGTCCTTGCAGCTCAGCCTAAGCAGATACCCAGTATTCCATCACTGTCATGCAAATACCTTAACTTGTCTCAAATTTAAAGCAAAGGGACCCATCAAAGGTTTGTGGCTTTAGCATTCAGTATCAGTTTGTTCTGGTTAATACGAATATTGGAGATGTAAGGAGAGAAATTCCTTGAAATAAAGACAGTCATGAAGAGAAAGTCCCAAGAGATGTTTCAAAAATAGATGCTGCCGTTTTTATTAGCAAACTACAGAAGAAAAGGGATGGGAAATAAGTTTAGAAAAATCACTCGGCTCCTCAAATACTATTGAGAAAATTGCAAAGAGAGTCCTAAGCTTAAATTACAGGGCAGAGTTTAAGATATTTTGAAACCTTCCATGGCAGCACAGACTCTCTTTCCCACACTAATGGCTGTCTCTGTCTGTCTGTCAGCTCAGAGTTCAATCACGTATTCACAATAAAGTATGGGTCAAGTCCTAGAATGTCTGTGTCTTATAGTCTTATTCTTGTCTGACAAGTGCTACATCTAAATCAGTGTATGGCATTAAGTTATAACCTGAAAGCAGGCTAGAGTGGTATGACCAGTTCAGAAGATGAATGCTGCTTCTTCCCCTCAGCCCTCAACCTCGCTCAGGCCACTGTTGCTCAAACACACAATTTCCAGCATCGCTTATTGAATTATAATTCTACGAAGTGAAAGCGCAGCTCAATAGTAATACTGTATGGGACTTGTTTGGGCAAGTTTCTATCATCTGGCCTGAGTCAAAAGATTACACACCAGTAATAGAAGTTTATTCAGGGAAAGATATCCTGGCATAATAAGACCATCTTGCTTCATGTAATTATAATTCATGCATCCAGAGACAGCTGTCCATCAGATATGTTGTATTAGCTGGCTTTGATTTCTATAATGAGTTTTATTAGTATATTTATGAGGAAGAACAGTGGCATATAAAGAAGTTATGAATAAGTTATTATGTGTGCAGAACCACAGTCTTGCAGACAAGCCAAAACCTGAATGGATACAGAGATTGAAATACTCCCCAAAACATGATCGATGCAGACCTATTTCAATAACACACAGCGTCAGCACTACCCATTTCTTTGTTTCACAGCCATGAAATCACTGGATTTATGTAAAGAAGAAATCTAAAAGGCAGCTGAAAATAAACAAAACAGTGATCAAGAATGTCAAGATGTAATTTATCTTTTATATTAGATCGATGTGGTGTAAAAGAATCCTTCTTCAAATACAAGAACTGGTACTGTTTGTCCTCTTTTCCCACATGCAAGAGCATTCAAGCTATGCTAGATGAGATACATTGAATTTCGAGTTTCAAGGGAGGACGGGCGATTCTTCAGGCAAAAATCATGGAAAGTGATGGAAATACAGGACCAAAGTAAAGTGAAAGCCAGTCTAAAATAGCTGTTTATGAAGACTAAGAGAAAACAACAGGCAGTGATGCGGTTAAACAATAGAAAGCAAAGTGAAAAGGAGCAAGCACTAAGTCTCAGCAGCTCTGGAAGTACATACCATTGGAGACAATTTTCTATGAGCCCAATATATAAATGTAAAAGTCATTACAAAGTCTATTAAATACTTATCTACAGTTAAAGTTTTGGAAGCCTGAAATGAGACAGCTGATTTTGAAAACGTTTTACCCTTTTACAGGAAGCCTCAGGGCTCTGCCCACTGCCATCTGTAACCCTACCTGCTCCTCATCAAAGTTTCAAAGAGCTGTCTTCTGTCAAGCTAAATCTTCAGGTCTTCAAGCCATGCCCAGACGATCCATGTCACACCGGTAGACTGGGAGACTTCAGACAACTGAAGGTGGGTGCTGCAAGATCTAGGGGAAAACTAACTCGTGTGCCAATGTTTCCTGGTAAAAACTGTCCTGTTGTGCAACTGTACCTCTTTAAAGCGGTTTGACTAAATACTTTAGGTTTCCTCAGCTACCGGCCAAAAGATCAGATCTCTTGTGTCACTGAATTATGGACCATACACCAGCATCCTTCAGGTTTTGAAACTGTACCACCAACAGCCAGTGCAGTATTTTCTGCATTAAATTTTAATAGGTAGGCCAGCACACCACAGGTTCTTCACAAACCCTGGATAATTTGAAGAGTGATCCTCATACAAAATGTCTTTTTTTTTTTTAAGGGGACAAATACGTGAGTAATCAAGGCAAAGTCTGATTAATGACAGGGGCTGTAGGCAAAGGAAAAGGATGCAGCATGTTTGCCATGAACAAATAACAAGAACAGTTGGATACTGCAAAAGCCCAAAACCTCCTCATAGTCCTACCAAAGCAAGAAAAGAGATCAGGTAAAAGTCCTCAGCTGATCTACAAAACTGGCCAGCCTCTCCTGGGTCTACTCTCACTGGCAAGTCCATCAACCACCTCTAATACCTGTGTCTATATAACCAACATCATACTTTGCTGCCAATAGCTGCCGTTAGCTTATCATGTTCTCTGTGGAGCTGAGGGTGGGGTGTCCTCTCTGATGTTTAGATCTCAGAACAGACTTCTGCATTGCTGGCCAAAAATGCCACATTGGCAGAAGAAGAGTTCAGCACACACGAGCAGCTTAGTTTCACACTCAAGTTCACCTATTGCCTAGCTGTCAGGTTAACCTGTCAGTGTCAGTAAGAAACTAAGCAGTCAAAAGTGATCCAATTATTTTGCTACAATCTTCTCAAAATTCTTCCTTAAACCTGAGAGTTTCCAAGGAGGTGAGAAAAGGTGGTTAGAATGACTGTAACAACTGCTGCTTTGAAAGAAGAAATCACTGGCAAGCAGTGAGTGGGTCCTGGGTGACACCTGCAGAGGGCTCAGATGGGGCGTAGCCTCAGTGTCCCGAGCATTGCCTGACCTCCAGCAAGACCTGTGGTCTGAAATTGTAGTAAAGATTGCATTTGACCATCAAGAACTTGTTCCACCTCCAGAAAGTGAAAACCAGTGTGGTGCTGAATGATCTTATCAGGACAGTAATTGGAAAAATCCCCACAGTAAGAAATGCTCAACTGTCACCATGTGTGAAGAGCCTTGATTAGCCAGGTTGTTTACTGCTCACAACCGTAGCTATTCACGACTCTGCTGACACTATGGTGAAGGGCACGGCAGCCGTTCTTGGCCTCATTCCTAAGCACAACGTATTGTTTCCAGAGCCTTTTATGCGACCATCACTCCAATTAGGAGCTAGAGTGCCTTCACAAATGTTCTGTCCTCCCACTTTGTCAGACAGAGATGATCTGAATACCACAGAAACCTTTGAGAAGGGGAAAATCACAGAAGAGAGCATTTAGGGATCATAATGGCAATGAGTGGCAAGAGCAGATGATTACAGAACTTCATAAATTTTAATCAAAATATCAGAAGAGTGTACTGTCAATGCAAAGATATCCTTCTCCTAACAGGAGGACAAACTAAAGCCTTTGATGCCCTAGGATAGCAGGACCCCCAGAGGTGACTGTTGTATCCCACAATAGTTCGTTAATATTGAGATTCTTAATTCCCTTTATTGGATCTGAGTTTTGGCTTCTAAGATCCGACCCCTGAAGGGTCAGAAACGTCAGAGTGCTTTTTGCTACACGCTTCCTCAGTTTGGGCATTTAACTCCTCACTTTTAGAAATAGCACGTGCCTTTGCCGCGGTGAAGGGAAAGGAATAACCGTGTTATCTCTTAGGAAAATATTATCATCATCATCACTCAGGCAAAGACCTCTACCACCAAATCATCCTTCTCATTGCTGTTGTCTCATAACCGTGGGGAAAATATGTCTATATTAGAGCTGAAAATTAAAGACAGGAGGATGGAGATTGTATCTTCTGCTTCTGGACATGCGTATTAGTCAAAATGGAACTTTGCGACTCACCCTCTGCTAGTCGGGACTCACGGATAGGCATTTCCCACCAGTAGATCTGAAAGGAGCATCCATTGAGTTAGAAAAGATAAGTAACTCCACTATTTTATGTAGCAGATTAAAAAAAATAATAATAATAATCCTCTGACTACAAAGAGCTGCCACGTACCCTATCTAGCACGAAGCGTCAGTAAGAGACAACCACTCACTCCTTGCATGCTGTTTGCTTTTGCCTCACTTTTCTCACTCCACTGTCTCATAGAAACTCACTGACTTCAAAGTAGTTTAAAAAAGGTGTTAATTTGTCTTTCTCTGTTTTTTTTCCCCCCATGCAATCTTTCAGTCCTCAGACAACGAGGGAATGAGAGATCAACCCCACATCCCTTAAAACCAGGACAAAGCAATGCACTTGGAAGAGAAGATGGGAAAGAAAAGAGTTAACCAGGTTTATAATTGTTTCCAGAGAGCAATTATTCAGTCCCTAAAAATGCTGGTAGAAGAACAAAATGGAAAATGAGCATGGTCCCAGCAGACAAATGATTAATATTTAGGGAAAGACTATAGCAGGTTTTGATCCAAAAGAAAGGGAAAAGAGCATTTTAATGAGATTGGTACTCAGATTGTACAAACTCATTAGATTTGGGTTTCACTACCTCTTAAAAAATTAAGGCTATTTTCCTATTCTATACCTACTGGTTTCGAAGGCAGGTTTTTACATTTGCATTCACTTTACCAATATCATTTACCAATGTTCGTGAAGAGATGCACACCCAAGCATCGAGAGTCTTGTGATACCAAAGCAGAAACACAACCCGGAGCAAGAGCCAGGCAAATAACCGAGAACGAAAAACACAGCTCATTAACTCTACCAGAGAATTTTTTATGGAGAGTGTTGTTTTTCTTTAATTTTCCTCTCCCTCCGCAGCTCTCCTCAGAGCACTATCTGTGAGCAATCCCCGTTCTCCAGCTGACTGGGGTGCAGCTCCCTGCGCGCAGCTCACATTGGCACGGGGACATTTTAGCTGTTTCCGGTGGACACGAGCAGGTGCCAAGCGTGACCCGCGGGAGCGGCGCTGCCCGTCCCTGCGAGAAGGACGCGGAGGTGCCGGAGAGGGAGTCTGGCAGCATCGCTGCCTGCCTTCGGCCAGCACCGATAGCTCCTGCCTGCGCCTTGTACATCGGCTTTCATGTTTAATAAAGTTGTGGCCTCTTGGCTTTCACCATAACAGTTTCCAGTTTTATTTCCCAGGGGTTCACAACAACAGTAACACACGGTAGTTATAATGTGTCATAAAATAAATATCAGCGAAAGCACACACCAATCTCCACCGGTTTGGAATTTGCTTGGCATCACGCATTCCTTAACGCACAGCTCCAAAAGCAGACGTTGCCTGCTGATGGAGGAGCTTGGCTTGTCTGCCTCGGTTTTGTTTCCTCCTCAGTTAGCTTACACCACGGCCACAGCTAATAAACCTAAGTACCGGTACAGCACCACTTTGCACGTTGCCCTAATCACATTGCTCTTGAAATTAAGTCTGTCAGCACGTCGGCTGTAAACCCGTATTGCGAGAGCTTAATAACTCCGCTGCGAACAAAACAAAATTACTTCTAGACTTAAACCTGGTGTGCAAGAGTTCTGCCTATGGGGCCACGTTTTATTTATTGCGGGGAATGTAAAGAGCGTGCCTGAAGTGGTTAAATGGGTCAAATACTTGAACAGAAACACAACCTACGTGTGCACACGCACACACACTGGCATATATGCGCACACGCATGTAACGTCATGGGATGTATTTTCCATCCCCACCTACACTGCTTGCATAGGGAGGAAACAAATTCATCAGGAGCCTCTGACTCCGTCCCATCAATTTCCTCAGGTTTTAGACTAATCTCAGTCTCTACTACTTTTTTTTAGTGTTCTTTTTCTGTTTTTCAAAGAATAATAAATTTACACTCACCCACCACAAATTCCACTGGCCTAAAGCTGGGACATCCAAGGCAAAACTCCATCCTACAGCATTAGCAGTCATTTTATGTATCAAAATGTCCCATCTTTGAAGCTGATTCTTAATAATGTCTTGCAGGAAAGCCCCAGGGCAGAGCCTTTCTCTGCCACAGACTTCTTGTACGACTTTGGGCAAATCATTTAGCTCTCTATCCCTCAGCTCCACCACTGAAAAAAGGGAATAATAAAATTGCTCTGCTTCATCAAGCAATTGTAATGATAAATACACTACAAAATGCTCTGAAATGTCTGTGATGAAGGCTACCTGCTGGACAGATGCAGCGCTAGAAAGGGAAACCTTGATACCACTCTAAAATCATGGCATTTTTAAGTCTAGAGCCGCTGTTCTAAAAGAATTGTAAAGTTTATTTTCTTTAAAAGAAACTGATCAAATAGGTTCTTCTATAAAAACACTATACATCTGTTTTTTTCTATTAAATAATAGCATAGACTGTGCGATGTGTGATACAACACACAGCTTTGCCATCACAGTTTAGGGTGGCCAAGCTGGAGCTGAAGGGGGTTATGTGATGGATCTGAACAGCAGCGGTGGGACTGTTTTGCTCTGTCAGGTCAAGATTACTCTTCCTTATGACCTGCACTCATGACTCAGATACCAAGTCACATGAAATTTGTTCAACCCTCACAAGGAGGGAAAGAAAATAATTGTGCCTTGGGCTGGTGACACCCCAGCACCAGGGTGTCCCCCTTCATCGTCATCCTCACCTCACCGGGGAGGCTCTGGTCCCAGAGCAGGAGGATGGGGAAGCTGCATGCAGTGGCTCTGCAGCACAGACGTGGAAGTTCATTCTGTCACTTAGATGGATCATGCACTATGAGATGACCCCCTTTATGATGCTCCCGTCCCAGAAGTGTTCAAGGCCAGGTTGGATGGGGCACTGGTCAACCTGATCTAGCGGGTGGCGGCCCTGCCTATGACAGGGGGTTGGAACCAGGTGATCTTTAAAGTTTCTTCCAACCCAAGCCATTCTGTGACCACAGCTGTGGGAGCGAAGCTGTAGCTGTAGAAGACCCTGGAGAAATGGGTGCTGCCAGAGGCAGAGGATTTCTCTGAGGAAAGAGCAGGTAAAGCTGGGTAACGCTGCAGGCAATGACATGGACAAGGGGAAGGAAAATGGCCGGTGTTGGGTTAAAAAGAAATGAAGTACAGCATTAACACATGGTGTAGTTACGCTCACAGGAGGGATGAGGAATGAGTTGTCCTAGAGGTAAGCAGAAGCTGGATCCATTTTTTGCCATCAAACTCTCCACCCTTTAACTTTCCCTTTGCTTTGCCGCCTTTCTTGTGGGGTCTCTGCCTGAATTTTGAGTCTCAGGAAAGCTGACAGCTTCTATCTTCCCATCGCTCTGTACAAACCCTACCTCCCTTGATCATCACCTCTCTTTGGTCCCCCACGCAATAAGCAATAACACTGGGACCAACCAAAAAGTATTCTCACAGCTTCCTGGCTCCGTTTTGGCCGGGGATGGGCACAACAAAGCAGCACGGTCAGGTGGTGGCTGTGGACTGCCTCGCCTGCTTTTGCCGTGCTGGCCATGTATGCAGCACCAGCTGGGAAAGCCTGGGGTGCTGGGGCAGGGTCTCCTGGGTGCTGGCTCCAACGAGTCCTCCACCCATCAATCTTAGAGCAGTATGCCGTCATGGATAAATAGCAGCTGTTGCAGTAAGCTCATCGGATAACAGGCACATATATTAAAGTACCTTTAGCACACTTACTAAAACATATATTTAGCTAGGGAAAATAATCTTGCCCTGCCTATAAAAGTCAAAGTTTGCCTTTATAAATAACTCCAGGAACCCTGCACGCATCTGAGGAAATGGTGATGGCGTGCATGCTCAGCCTCTGTCCCCGAAAAGATCTCTGAATAAAATATAAACACGCTGAAATATAAAGAAGAGTTTGGTGAAGATAATGAAATCTAGTGAAGCCAGTAATTTACTCTGTAAATCATATAGCTACTCCTTCCTTGCAGTTGCCTGCCCTGATTTACATCATGAACCTTATTTCCGAGATTCTCCCCGCTTTACTGCAAGCATGGGAGCACTGACTGCAGCTTCTGCGTGTCTCTGTGGCTGGTAGAAAATATTTATTTATACCTGAAGAATGTCCCACTCTACATATACCACGTTAGTTTGATACACTTCTTTTTTCTAGTCTTCTCTCAGATCTTTCCAAGAAGGGAAGGAAAAGCAGGCGTCCAAAAATGCCTGGTTTGTACCCATTCTTGTTGTCACGGTAGCTGGGAATGGGAGCGGTCCAAGTGCTGTGTTGGTGTCGGCCATGCGGAGCTGATCTCCCCATGCTGCCCGGGGACCCCATGGCACCCCCAGTCCCCCCAGTCTCTCCAGCGACTCCCCAGTCTCCAGCATCACACGTCCCTTTCCCATTTTATTCATGGCATCAAACCTCTTCCCATTAGCATGCAGAGACTTGGAACTCTTGAGTTTCCCTATATTGCACAGAATATCTTACGAAGGGGCTGGAAATAATTGGGTGCTATTGCCTCAATAAGGCCGCCGCGTACTCTTGAGCGTATGGAAATCTGAAGTAGCGCCGAACACTCAGGGGCAAGCAGCGAGCCCTGTGCCACCGAGCTGCTGCGCAGGGCTTAGCCCCAGCCTCATTTCTCATTCACGTCTCTCCTTTAAGTCTAACCACTCCGAGGGGCAGGCTATATCTCTATGAATTCAAGTAGATTTGTCTCCCCACGTATGCATGTACATTAGGCAGGCGTATTATGCATATGTTTCGCTCTGCCTGGGTCTGCGCAGGAATAGAGACTGCAGGGAAAAAATTATATCTAGATGAGTCTTTATGATGTGTGTTTCTTCAGTATTAAGATCTCTTCAGGCTTTGTATATCCAGTAATATTGCTCTCATTTGAAATTCTCCTAGTAATAATTTTAAGAGAAAATTCTTTGTGACAACTGCTGTTGATTTAAAACTAATGTTTAGCCAGTAATGGGTAATTGTATTAGACTAAAAAAAGCTGCTGTAAAGTCGACCCCAGTCTGATTTTTAATTTACTGCATCATCAGCTACTTTTATGATACTATTTAATCTGCTGAAATAAAACTATTGCTCTATGAATATCTCTAACATCCAAGAAAGATTGTTTTTAGCCGTTCTGCTCTTGGGGCTGAGGAGTTTTTAATTATTATATGAATAATTCCTGTGAATATATTTATTTATATTTGTTCTAATTGCCACAACACTCAGAGAAGCAAGGTGTTATATTTCACTATGAACTCGCTTTTAAGCCTTAGACAGGGAAAGGGAAAATGCCCATCACTGTTTTTTGCACCATAGTGAGTTCATAAAATGCATTCTGCATTTCCATGGAAAGAAAAACATGCCAAAACAATTTCCCCTTATATTTTTCCGTAAGGACCTGCATCCCGCTCAGCCGGGATAGTTGTGCTCGCAGCCACACACAGTACAGCGACTGCAAGGCTACGAGAAGGACCAGGGCTGCTCTTGCCAGGAGCCTGGTTTGCATTTCCAGGACGTAGCAGCACAGGGACCGGATCCTGCTCTCTCCTCCCTGGAGCTGTATTCCTGACGAACGCAGCCAGGGCGCAGCAGTAGGTTTGCATCCTCGAGTGTTAAGAAATCAGCCCCAGAGGTCCTGTTTCAACCCCCCGCCCAGCATCGATGGAAAGACCCCCACGGAGTGGAGTGGGCTTTGGATGGGTCCCCATAGCCTCCGTGTGGGTGTATTCATGCACAGAGAAGAGGTTTGCGACCCATTTATGATACAAATCATAAAACCAGTGTTACAAGTAGGCATTTCTATATTTTTCTTATTAACTTCCTGCAGAAATAACGTGCATGAAGGTCATACAAAACAGCTTTCTGCCTCTGCCTATACCTAGCATCAGTGACCTTCTCAAAACAATACACTACCAGATCAAAACAGCATCAAAAATATTTCACTGCTCATTTCAGATGAAAAAGAAATCTTCATTAGGAAAAAAAAAAATCTATCACAACAAATCATCTACACCTACATAGTAAAAAAAAAAAAAAAAGAGGGTTTTTTTTAGTTGCTACTCCTTTTATTAAGCAGCAAGCTCTTGTAAAGATTACCTGGGAGATAAATGGATCTGTTGGAAGAAAAAAGACTGAGGGAGTGACCAAAAATGTATATCTGTGACATGTGAGTTGCTGATTTTTAATGTTCCCAATACATTTACATTGCAGCTTTAGGTTTATTTATGCTGATAAATACTTGATCACCTGCCTGCGACAACTGGGGGAGAAGGCTGTTGTCAAATCTATTATAATACAATCAAGCAATGGTTACAAGATAAAGCAAGGTAAAACAAATAATTCTTAATGCTGTGCAACCACCTATTATTTTATCCAAACAACTTCTGTTTTTGTTATCTCCTTATGGTCGAATGCCTATTCCCTAGAAAGAGAGAAGTCTCTTTTTACCTCAGTAATTAGCTTGTTTGAAAGCTCCCACAAATTCTTCCTATCATAAATTTTGCATTGCTCCACGCACAATAATGCACATAAAATTAAATAAACAATTTAATTAATTTAATTAAAATTAAATATTAAACATATTGTGTATAAGAAGCCCATGTCTTTGATTTAATTGGGCAGGAGTACCCAAAGCAGTTTGGGTAACAGTGAAAAATAATTAAAAACAACAAGTACGGTAGCCTCTGGGTACGAAGAGTAGTTGGGAGCTTTCTCCTGAGAAAGGTTTATTTAATTAAAACTAAACTAATCTTTGGAAAACACTTGATAAGCATTTCATAATACAAATCATAATCCAAAAATGAAGCTTATACTTCATCTACATGATACTGGAAAATAATATTAAATAATTCAGTTCTGCCATGAGCTACTTTCTCAGCACGGACAGAGTAATTCAGCAGACAGCATGTTTACCACCTTTAAATTTTCTGTATCATTTAGTTCATCTAGCTAAATATTAGTAAATTATATGAAGGCATAATGGATCCATAAGTGATAAGGCTGAGAATTAATGCTTTATTTAGACTGATTATTGCTTCTTGTAGATATAATACCAGACAAGGAAAGCACAGCTAACTTATTTACAAGGCAAGCTGTGCCTGCGTTGGCAGGTGAGCCGTTTGGCTGTGTTCACGGTTTCTAACCTATTCTTCGACACCTTTCATTCATAATAGAGATTATTATTTTCACGATCGCATACCACTGGAGGAGGAATAGCTTATTTATAGGGCAGTGTCTCTATCAATACTTCATGTCGCCAAACGCTAGTATTTCTATACCGTCCGGTGATAATTTCAGCTCCCTGAAAAACTTGGATCCTGCCCAAGGTGGCAAACTATCCGCCTGGACATCAAACAGCCTGCCTTGCACAACCGCTCGCAAGCTGGATTGCAAATGC
Source organism: Psophia crepitans (assembly GCA_013399095.1). NCBI lineage: Eukaryota > Metazoa > Chordata > Aves > Gruiformes > Psophiidae > Psophia > Psophia crepitans. The sequence continues at coordinate 15,038 of VWZZ01004884.1, read as the reverse complement.
TGACAGGCTTTATAGGTCATTTCAAAAACAAATGCTTCATTTTAACACCTTAGAGTGCAGCAGCTACTACATCAAGCTGCTGATGCCAACTGGCTTTTTCAAAAGTGAACGTATCCAAAGAGATCCTAATTGACACTTGCAGGCAAGTGCCCAGCATAACTGAATATTACTCAGGTTTCTGGAGAGCGGTTTTAAAGTGACCATATAATTTAAGTGACCTTTGAATATAATTTAAAATGCTACTGTAGAGCCCAGTTCCTCTCCCAGTGAGTGGGCTCCATCAATGGGGAAACTCCCACTGACGGTAATGAGGGCAGGAGCGGGCACTTCCACCAGTGGCTCCCATTGAATTATCCAGGTTTGGGTTTTTTTGTGGGAGCTTTTTTTTTTTATACATTCCTGGGAAGATCCTGTTAGCTGACTTGGACTTACTTTGGTTCATATCATACCCGCAACTTTTTTAACGAAGGAGCCAGTGATGCAGCAGAGATTTCTGTCGAACAGAGGTACAATAGGGCCCTTTGCAGGGTGTGGGAATTTCCCGCATGTTGATTAACGCCGTACTGTAAAAGACTGTAGGCCAAATCCTTCAGTCCTCACGCCGACAAAAGTCCACATTGACTTATCTGAAATCTCCTTGCAAACGCTCATTCAAGTCAGTGGCATTTTGCCTCGGTAAGGGCTGGGGATTTTCACCCGGTGGTTGTCTCTGCGATTGGGCATCACCAGGAGAAGGGGATTACCACCACAGCGAGCCCGCAGCGGGGACTGGCTTGCCCCAGACCTCAGGCACTGTCTTCCCTCCAGCCCCAAAAATCCCACAGCAAAACCACACTGTCAGGGCCAGCCCTGTGCTCCAGTGTGTGGCACTGAGTGGTGCCCGGTATCAGCCCTTGGGCCACCACCCTGACACCCGCAGGGAGTCAGGTGGGTGCCACCGGGGAGCCCTGCAGCCTGGCTTGCCCCCCCGGGGCAGGCAGAAAGCAGGCAGGGTATTAGCCACCAACCCAGGAGGCTCCTGCCCTCCCCACCGTAGCTGCTATCAAAAAAGAATCAGGCTTACATCCCCGCTGGGACAAGATAGCCAGTAATTTAGAACCACCTTAGAGGAGGATACGTCTATCGAGAAAATAATAGAAATATAACAAAAAAAAAGTGGGCTGGTTTCTATTTGTTTGTTTTAGCCGTATCATAGCTCAGACCTTCCTTGCCATTGTGGTTCAATATTTACTGATCGAAAATATAGACTGGCTGCAGGTCACAGCATTTGCCAGAAAGAACGATTATCATCAGAAAGAAATGGGCATTAAAAGAATAGCTCTTCCATTTCCAGCATATAAAACAGACATTCAGAAGAACAAACAGAGCAGAGAAGAAATGACGGTCATTTGCAAGTAAAATATTACTAAACAATATAACATTGGATTAACTGTTTCATGTATTTATTGTGAGAGAATATATAGAACTTTACACGAGAAACTATCAGTACAAGCAAGAAACAATGCAGCCTTTTAACCAGCTTGCTTTTAAGTTTAATGCTTCTGCACGTATAGCACACCAGCTTGTGCCCACTGACAGCTATGCAACAGCTCCTGTTAAGTTCAAAGGGGTCAGGATCAGGCCCCAGGGTTTGGAACTTTTCTCCCGTAATGTCCCTTTCAATAATATTGCAGGTGCCCGGTCTCAGAAACGTTGACCCACTTGGGACGTATTTATGGCTGAGAACGTGCAGTATGGCAAAGAGGCACCATAAGATGCAACTTGGGGAGCTGACGCTGAACACTGTGGAGCGACTTTTTTCTTTCTACATACATTTAAAAAGAAAAGGAGAGAACGGAGGGGCAGGATAAAGAAAGAAAAAAGAAAAAAAAAAAGCAGCAGGGACATATTGAGTCCAGTCCTGCATTCGTGTGAAGCAAACCATTGAGCACGGTAGCGAGGGCTGACTGGACCGGACAAAACCTGACTCCATTTATTGTCTTTTGTTGTGGTGTGCCAGGAATGCAGGAGCTGTGGTTATTCTGAATTAGGGCTGGCTCTGGGGACGGCTTTGTACTCCCAGGACCTGTGGATTGCTGAAGATTGGTGCAGCTCTGATCTCTGGCTTTAGAGATTTTTCTTCCTTCTAGGGCTATTTAAAATGGTCACTTAATAATTTCAGTAACTCTGTGGCAAATAATTAATTGAATTTGTAATTAGCTTGCTACCGTTACATAAACTTAAATTGGATTAATTTTATATTCTCTCACCCAAAACACAGCTCCACAGAAGGATTTCTGACAAATTGAATATGCAGGTCTATTCTAGCACTTGTCTTGGTTTACTCAGAAGACATTCAAAACATTTGCCGTTCGATGCGTGCTGTAACACCGACAAAAATTAGTACCAAGCTAGTTGTATTGTTTAACTAAATTAAAGAGTTACCGAGATTCACACACAGCTACATTATTTTTTATTTAACTGACCAGAAAACTCATTTAAGACCTGAATATTTTCCTGAGTCTTATCCTAAATGAAAGAATCTTTGCAGAAACATAGAAAGAATTGCAAACACAATAACTGGCTTTTATAAGATTAGATTAATAAGATAATTAAAGCACCAGCAGTAGGGATGTGTAAGGTAAGAATGGAGAAGTTTAGGGCCGGGTTAGTGCAACCCTTACTGTGTGATGCAAAGGGCTGGGGCAGATGACCCCACGAGTTGTCTCCAAGCCCATCTTCTTTCACTCTGTGATTGGAGAAGGGTCGTATTTATTTTTAGTGCTTGAACTCTCCCTGCAAGTGCACTCTGTCCAAATTAAATAAAACTCTAAGACTCTTTTGAATGGCTTGGAAAAGGATCCTGAAGCCCTGGTTTACTTTCAGCTTCAAACACACAAAATTCCTGGTGATTTCAAGGGTAATTCTGCCAGACATACGAAAATGATAAGTTCGGTTCTCAGAATTGCTACAGCTGTAAGAGTGGATTTAGGAAAAACTCAAAATAGAGGAGTCCTTAAAAAAACCACAAACAAGATTTGGTCCCTAATACGTAGTAATAACAGTCATGATGTCATTCATGTTCAGTCATGCACATGTTTTCATAAATAATTTTTAACAATTTATTGGATATATAGAAGGGCTTGAAGGCTGATAAGCACCAATTTTAAGTAAAGCTCTTGAGTACCTTTTCAAGCTCAGGGCAGTGAAACCCACCGACAGAGTTACGTGTATCTAAGAACAAAATCCTTGGCAGAGGTATAAGCATTCTTGAAAGGCAGAAGCACGGGCTGGATGCTGCATTCTCCTCTTCACTCAGCATCACCACTGTAGGGACTTATCTGGAGCTTGTGGGAACCAGCGTACAAGGGAAGGGAGCCCGTGCTGTCGCACAGCAGTGAAACCAGCAGAGATAAACCTCTTCAAACCAGCTCTCCATTTAGGACACTGCTTTCAAAAGCAATTCCTTGATGGATTTGGGGGGCAGCGAGGGGAGCACCCAGGAATGTCAGGCAGTGGTCGAGAGTTAGTAGATTAAAAGGGATCTGCAGGACCCTGAAGCATTCTATAGCACCCTGGCTTTCACTCTTTTGGGGAAAAAAATCTTTGCTAGTAAACTCTGGGAAGAGAGAGCTTCTTCCTGCCCTATGACCAGCCACGCTGCAACTCGGACACCTTACAGGAGCTCAGCATTCCCACCAGGCCCAGCGCTCAGCAATGACCTCAGGTGGGAGGATTAAGCGCTTGGCACTGCTAACTGCAACTGTACCTTCACCTGGATCTCGGAAAGCTACAATACGCAAGGCACAGAGGAATGCTCTACTTTCTGCTGGCGCTGCTGCATGCCTGTTATTTTTGCCAAGATTTATCCTATCTACAGCAATATTCAGGCCACTAATCTATTGTTGCAGCTCAGGCTAAGCTGATGCTCATTTTTAAATTAAACCTCAGGTGAAAGTTGGCAAATCCGCAGGCGTGTATGGTTTGTCTCTGCTTGCAATCTTGCCTGCACGCACCTCAGCACGGTACAACTCCCCTGACCTCTGGCTGGGGGGGGGTTATTCCTGACAGGCTAGATGTGAATAAAATCATATGGAGCTGTGTTTTTACAGTTCAGCCTTCTGAGTCTCATCCTGCTGCCATTGAAATCAATGGCAAAACTCCCAACTTCGCTAGTCATATCAGATTAGCTTTGTTCCACAGGCTGAAACAATCTAATAGATACCAGGTGTCCTCGATAGAGCTTGTGTGGTCTACAAGTAAGTGGAACATATTTTAAAAAGTCAAATATGAAACAGCTACATCACAGAACCTGTAATAACCCCAAACTGATATTATTATCTGTGGAGGACACGAGCTGTATCTAACATGTGACTCAGTATATATTTGTACAATGCATCCTATTACAGACATGTTCTGGGGTAAACTCAGCTGCATGTTAAACCACTACAGAAACGGATCCATATTTATGCTCATTTCCACAAGAAAGCGTGGCTCTCGTGTGTTTTTACTTAAGGGAGAGACCCCCAAACAACCTTAAATTAATCCAGAAATCCACTTTAAATACATGACCCTGCATGTAAAAAGACCCATAGAAGTTAAAGGCTGCATACGAAACCTTCAGGATGCTCCTCTAACACTTAGCTCTCTCCTTGCTCCAAGCTGTGAACCTCTGCTGTGAAATTCCCTACCTGCTTTTCCACAGCCATGGACGCTCACCACTTCCTCCAGTAGCATGGACTGAAGAAGATGACACAGTGCTATAAACGTCCAGACCTGGACTGCACCAAGACACCCATCACTGTGCAATAGGCGTAGTTGGAAAATGTGTAATGAATTTCCTCGTGCTATCACCTGGTGTGGAGGTGGCCCAGGAACCTTGCACAGCTCAGGCAGAACTCTCAGCGCCTTGCTCTACACCAGTGTGAGCAGAAATCACTCTGCCCACTCCTGGGCCTGATCCTGACTTACAGGACCTGCAGATAGGGTCCTCAGTGCAGCTCCTACTTGTTTTGCCCAAGGAAGGACCAGAGCTTCCAGCCCAGGACCCATTACACAGGTACAGCCAGGTCAATAACCTAGGAACACACAAACAGGGAGATTCCAAGGAACAATTCAGCCTTTTGCAGGGAGCAGCAACAAAAATCAGGTACTGATCATTTTTCGCATGCAATTAAAGGTCCTCAAACATGGTGAGGTCTACCCCAGTTCCTAACCAGAAGGATAGCTCCCAGGGCCAGCTCTCCGGGCTGTTTGCATGCTGGTACTCAAGTCTTCTGCTTTGTCCTTGCTTTGCAATTCCATGTCTTGGGGGCAGCTTCCGTGGATGACCTTGACTACAAGGTGGGCCCAGGTCTCTTGGGAGCAGCACCAGTGTCTAACACAGGGAACTGGAGTCAGAAGACTTCAAAGTTCTTTCACCCCCCGCCCCATCTGCTAAGGAAGCAGGAGCAAGCCTTACATCAAGCCTCCCTCTTCCATCCAAAGCACTGACCGTTGTCTCCTAAGGGTTGAGGGGCAGCATGTGCTTGCCCCCATGGGAAGCCCCTTCTCAGCTGGGGTCCAGGTGCTGCTGCAGCAGCCCCCTAAGAGAAGAGGACTGCGGTACCTGAGGTGTGACCCTCCTGGACAGAGTGCTGAAGCTGCCAGTGGAAAGGGCCAAGCTGACAGCCCTCTGCAGCAAAACTGCTGCTGGAGTCAGTGCCCGGCTCCTGAAGTCAAAAGGTACATTTTTAATTTATTTTTTTTAAGCTGCACCAGAGCATGAGGAAAACACCAAGCCCCATTAAAGAGGCATGATCCAATCGGTGTTTCATCTGGTATCTGAATATCTAGTGCTATCTCTAATCTTTCTTTCACCAGCCATCATCTCCTTAAGAGGCTTGTACTTTCCCAATAAAGATCTTGCAAAGTACGTTCAAGACTAGCTTATTTTAACATTCATCATATTTAACAAGACTTTTACCAGAGAAGAGAGAACGCGTAACTAATTGTTGGAAGATTTGGTCAAGTTTTTTGTAACGGGTAACTGTCGGGCAATTATGATTTATTTATTCAGAGGGAGATAAGGCACGCATTGTTCTCTGGAAGGGAAAAAAATAGGACTGATCTTAAAGTTAGTATTATTTCCCACGCCTTCCGCAGTCTTTTTGTAACTGAGGGGACTCAGCCTCATTGGCTGCCTACACTCCAAATTTTTGGGTTTAAGCTTAACTTCTCGCCAGCCTGGCTTCCTGGCCCGGCAAGGCCATGCAGGTGCGTCTGCTCCTCCACCTATTTCTTTAAAGGTCTGCTGTCGTGAGGGGACACCTGAGAGCTCCGGTGTACCCCGCGGGGTCCCCAGGCTTCTCTCCCCGGCGAGGGGGAGCCTGCGGCAGCCCGGGGCAGGGGTAGGGCTGGGTGAGAAGCCAGGTTCCTTTTCAGTCTGACAATCAAACAAAAAAAGGGGAAGAGGGAGAGAAAAAAGTGCCCTGTCACTGCCACCCTTCCTTGGGTCCCTGCGGTGGTTTCTCGGGGAGCAGCGTGCCCTCGCAAACGGAGTCTCCGGGGAGCGGGCGGGGAGCATCTCTGTCGGCACCGGGGGGCGGCGGGAGGCACGGCAGGACCCGGCCCGGCCCGACACGCCACGGTAGGGGTGGGTACGGCCCGGCACGGCACTGCCCAGCCCGACACAGCCCGGCACGGCCCTACTGCGAGCGCAGCCCTTTCCCACACCCCACCCGCGCAAACAGATCCCGAGCTGGGCAGCCGCTGCGCCACGGACGCCGGCAGCGACGGGTGGGAGGCGGCGGTGGGCCCCTGATGCCAAGGGGCACTCGAGCAGCACCCCGGGGTGCTGCTTGCCCCCCTCTTCATCCAGCCGTGTCCCTCCCTGCCCCCCAGGTCGATGCGATGCCCGGGTGCCCGTTGCCCGGCCGGTCTGCCTGGCCCCGAGACACGCTGGGGCTTTGCTGGGGCTTTGCTGGGGCCGGGGCGGGCTCTCCCTGCCTGTCGGGTGGGGTGCTCGGACGCCGCCGCCGAGGAGGAGCAGCGCCCTGTGCTACCCCTCTGCTTCTGGGGGGACCCCGCTGCCTGCCGAGCCCGGCGGCTCCAAGCAGCCCAACCGAGGGTGAGAAAGGGAAAAGGGGAAAAAGGGGAAAAAAAATAATAATCCGAAATGTGCCCCGGCCCGCCTGTGATCCTGCATCGCCCTGGCTCGGCGGCTCTCTCCCGTCCCCGAGCCAAGCCCCGCGGGGCCGAGCCTCACCACCGCAGCCCGGGAGCAGAGCGAAGCTGCGCTCAGTGTCCGCCCCGCCTAACCCCCTCCCCCCGACGGCTCTGCTGCTGCCGCAGCTAACAAAGTTTTTATTCGCATCCTCGTTATCTCCAAACTGACGAAGTGACCAAGAACAAACAAACAAACAAACTCTTTTTAATGTAAGGGTTGCTCACCTGGTGCGGTTAAGATCACATCTCAGAGCAAAGGACTTCCACTTCCAGCAAAGTCTGGTTCACCGGCTTACTCAGCCGGAAGAAAGAGCTCCATTAGCTAGTTTACATACACTCTGTTAGATCTGTTGTAAAGGCATTTCGTATAGAACATAAAGATGCACCTTGCGCGCTGCTGTCAACAGCCAGACCGAGGCTGGAGCTCGGGCGCTACGTGTCCAACTCCCCAACACAGGGAAAGCTACAGATATTTTTTTAAACTCAAAATTTATAACTTTTTTCCTCCAAATTTCAGCCCTTCTCCATTCGGCAAAGCTTTTTCCATACGGTTTTAGATTTAATCGGAAACCGTTTGAGTTGTGTTTTGATCCGACTGCTGCTTTGCGTTTATTTGTTGTAAGACAAAATAAAAGTTAAATCGAACCTATTTCACCGACAAGCCGGACCCCCGGAGTTGGGGGATGCTCCGGGCCGTGCCCGCCGTTGTTGGGAGCCTCCCGGGGCGCAGTGAGCTCCTTGCCGGGACTGCCCGCCGCCCACCCCCGGGACCTCGCGGACGGCTTCGGTCGGCTGGGCGGCCCGGCGGCGGGGGGGCAGCAAGGGCAAGGCCGTCCCTACAGATCCCCCCCACCCCAGCCACGATCGGCTCCCGTCAAATACCAGCGCCCGTTCGGCGAGCAGAGCTCCTACCTCCGCTTAGTCACTTGTTAGCGCTGCCTTGGACCTTACCCGACGGGGAGGGAGAGGTGCAGTGCTTGGTAATATTCACTGTAACCACTGTGATATTCACTCGCTTAATTCCGACTTGGCCTCGAGCACCGCAGGGGGGTGCTGAGGGAGCCCGGTACCGGTGCCGGACTCCTGACCCCCCCCCCTTCCC
>VWZZ01004883.1:2274-39410 GCA_013399095.1 Psophia crepitans | reverse complement strand
CAGTTCACATGGGTCCACTTCTCAAGTCTGTCAAGATCCCTTTGGATGGCATCCCTTCCCTCTGCCGTGTTGACCATACTGCAAACTTGCTGAGGGTGCACTCAGTCCCACTGTCCGTGTCACCAACAAAGATGTTGAACAGTGCCGGTCCCAATACCCCAATACCAACCCCTGAGGAATACCACTCGCCACTCATGTCCACTTGGATATCAAGCTGTTGACCACAACTTTTTCAGTGTAATCATCCAGACAATTTCTTATCCACCAACTGGTCCATCTATCAAACCCACACCTCTCCAATTTAGAGACAAGGATGTCATGTGGGACAGTGTCAAATGCTTTGCACAAATCCAGATGGATGACATTACTTGTTCTTCCCTTATCCATCAGTGCTGTAATCCCATTGTAGAAGGCCACCAAATTAGTCAGGCATGATTTGCCCTTTGTGAAGCCATGATGGCTGTGATCAATCACCTCCCTATTTTCTATGTGCCTGAGCATAGTTTCGAGGAGGATCTGCTCCATGATCTTGCCAGGCACAGAGTTGAGACTGGCTCACCTGTAGTTCCCTGGAAGTTCCTTTTTTCCATTTTAAAATGGGGGTTATGTTTCCCCTTTTCCAGTCAGTGGGAATTTCATTGGACAGCCATGACTTCTCAAATATGATGCAGAGTAGCTTAGCAACTATAACCTGCCAGTTCCCTCAGGAATCGCAGATGCATCTTATCAAGTCCCATGGACTTGTACATCTTCAGGTTCCTTAGGTGGTCTCAAACCTGATCTTCTCCTATGGTGGATGTTTTTTCATTATCCCAGTCCCTGCCTTTGTCTTCTGTGACTTGGGTGATGTGACTAGAACACTTGCCAGTGAAGACTGAGGCGAAAAAATTGTTGAGTACCTCAGCTTTCTCCATATGCCAGGAAACCAGGTCTCCTATTTCCTTCCAGAGAGGTACCATATTTTCCTTAGTCTTCCTTACATCATTGATGTACCTATCAAAACTTTTCTTGTTGCCCTTGATGTCCCTGGCCAGATTTAATTCTACCAGGGCTTTAGCTTTCCTAACCTGATCCCTGACTGCCCAAACAGTTTGTCTGTATTCCTCCCAGGCTCCCTGCTCTTGCTTCCACCCTCTGTAGGCTTCCTTCTCATGTTTGAGTTTGTCCAGGAGCTCCTTGTTCATCCATGCAGTCCTCATAGCATTTTTGCCTGACTTTCTCTTGGTTGGGATGCATCACTCCTGAGCTTGAAGGAGGTGATCCTTGAATACTAATCAGCAGGTTTGGGTCTTTCTTCCTTCCAGGGCTTTGTCCCATGGTACTCTACCAAGCAGGCTTGTGAAGAGGCCAAAGCCTGCTCTCCTGAAGGCCAGGGTAGTGAGCTTGCTGTGCTCTGTCCTCACTGCCCTAAGGATCTTGAACTCCACCATTTCATGGTCACTGCAGCCAAAGCTGTCCTTGAGCTTCATATCCTCTACCAGCCCTTCCTTGCTGGTGAGAACAAGGTCCAGCATGGCACCTCTTCTTGTTGGGTCCTCTATGACTTGGAGAATGAAGTTATCATCATCAACACATTCTAGAAAGCTGCCCTGCTGTGTTGTCCCTTCAACAGGTATGGGGGTGGTTGAGGTCCCCCAAGAGGACTAAGACTTGTGAATGTGAGGCTGCTCCTGTCTGTAGAGGGCCTCATCTGCTCGGTCTTCCTGGTTGGGTGATCTAACCCACTATAGCATCACCTGTCCCTACCCTCCCTTTAATCCTGACCCATAAGCTCTCAGTCGGCTCCTCACCCATCCCCAGGCAGAGCTCCATGCACTCCAACTGGTCATTGACATAAAGGGTGACCCCCCCTCCTCGTCTCCCCTGCCTGCCCCTCCTACAGAGTCTGCATCCTTCCACCCAACACTCCAGTCACAGGAGCCTTCCCACCACATCTCCGTGATGCCAAGATCACAGACCTGCAGATATGTTCACATTTCTAATTCTTCTTGTTAATTCCCCATGCTATGTGTGTTGGCATAGAGGCATTTAAGTTGTGCCCCGATGAAGCTGACTTACTGGCTGGAGCGGGACACCTTTGTGCTGCACTTCAGGTGCTCTCCTGCTGACCTGTGATCCTTGTCCTGGCTCTGGGCATTTTTCCTGGCACTGGCATCAAACTGGTAGGAGTGGGATGGGCTGAGGTTCCCTTCCCATGGAAACTTTAAAGCCCTCTTCACCAGCTTGGTAAGCCTGTGACTGAAGATGCTCTTCCCCTTCTCTGACATCAGCCCCCACTAGACAAGGTTTATTCATCAGACTTTCAGCTATGTTTGGACCATATCATTGTCCATTCCCACTGTTGAAACTGAGCAACTCTGCAGTAAGTCATCACAGATTCAGTCAGGGCACTACCTGTCCTTTGTGGTCCTGCTCAGCCTCCCCCAGAGTCTCTCCCCACCCAGGGGTGACATATAAGTCCAGGTCTGGAGACCCAAACCTGACCTGAGCTACAATGCAGGTGTACATGTCTCCAGCCCTGACTGTGGTACCAGCTCCTTCTGCACTTAACTAGATCCCACGGTTGCACCTTGGACTTGGTTCATCACCTGCCATGTTGGCAGCTATTTATGGACCATGTAACCAGCCCTGTGTTCAGCCCACCATGCTCATATCCCACAGGACAGGGTTGCTGCTTGTCCCACCTCATTGTGCAGCCCCACTCCTGCAGCTACCTGGCAGATTCACAGGCACAAGACTGAGTAACTGAATTGTGTCATTCAGTAACTAAACTGGATTTTGCTATTGTTTTTACATTTTTTTCCCAATGCTATACGAAAATGCAAACATTTCTGAAGCAACTGGAGCAATTCTGACCAGGATTCAGTTCTATACTTCCTGGACCAACATACTTTTTATTTAAAATACAATTTGGTATGGGTTGAAGTCCACTCTGCCAAAGTCTAGAAACTTGCTCTGAGTATACTTAACAATCTGATGCTGATGCTTTTTTATTTCTTCCACACACACCTCAATAGGTTAATTAAAAAAGAGATTCTTCTGTGAATGAAGATGTAAGCAGAAAACAGTCATCAAAGGACAAAAAAGCCTGAAGGTACAAAGTTAAATTTGAAAATCCCTGAAATGAACTTGGTATTTGGAGGTATTACCCTGGGCAAGGGTAGTGGGGATTAGTGGGGTGAAATACTTTAGTTATGTGTCTCTAACACTCACTTTCATGTCAACATGAACTGACAAAATGCAGACTTCAGATCGACCTAGAAGTTACATCCACTTTTTATGTGATATGGTGTATCAGGATGCCACTCTGAGTTTTAGATCTGGAGAACCAGCTGCCTGAAACAAATTTTTTAAGTTAACCTGGATTTAAGCTTTGGCCCTCATCCCATCTAACTTCAGATCTCTAAAATATCTATCTGAGCTAGATAATCTCCTTTATGTGTTACGTGGAGTGTGAGAGCACCTGCATCATTCAAGTTATCAGATCTGCCCTTTATCTACATCTTTTCACTGCAAGAGGGATAAGAAGTAAAGGAGTGAGCAATAAACAAGCACAAAGACACAGACCTGATACACAAGGGATTCTGGAAACAATGCCAAAGACTGAAAGTGTCTAGTCACTAACTGATGGGTTATTAGGAAACTCCAGGCACAGCTTTGGAAAGGGCCAACCTGGACTTTATAAAAAGGAGGCAACAAAGGGAACATGAGATTTGGCATATCCAAGCGTGGTCCTGTGGGACTACGTGAAATGTACTAAGAAGCATTTAGCAGAAGAAGATTGGGGAGGAAGGGGTGATTATGTGCAAACTGGGGCAGATCAATGCACTAGTCTGGTTGAGCCTGGTGACTAGTCACTCTGGTCCCAGCTGTGGGGTGCCTGTGGTACGAGTGTGTGAGTGCTGTGTGTTTGCAGAGAGCACCCAGCTGGACCAGCCAGTGAGCTGGCGACCTGTGGGGTTGGTAAGGGGGGGCTGAGAAACTCACCAGAAACAAAACCAGCTCAAATTCACCCGTTTATTGTTTGAATATTCATGTCAGAAGAGAATTTGCTTACACACATCTGCACTGCAGGCAGAATCCGAGCTGCAAACGCTAGTGATTCAAGAACCTGTATAGTGCTAGTATTTCTACTTTCAGATGAAATAAGTAGTGCTTTCTTACTAGTACCTACACAATGTTTATGGTACATGACATAAATGGCAATCTCATTCATATATTTGTTATGCACTTTTTCCTAACTTATAGCAGTGGTTTTTTAAGAAGAACACCAGAAACAGCTCAGCTTTCTCTAAAAGAGAAGCCTTTTTCCCATTTGAATAGGAATAGGAGACACCATAAATTTTTTCTTGAATATTTGGTTATTTTCCCCTGACTTCTGAAATTGTCGGTTTTATTTGTCATTTATACACATCAGTACATAACAATGTGCAGAATAAATTCTTTTTGGTTAGCAATTCCTAGCAGCTTTGGTGCATTACTGTGTGTATTAACTGTATAGTCTCACATGAGTAACACAATAAAGCTGTAAAGACCCCTTCAAAATCCATTTTACCCTTCAGTTTTTCAGGAAATATCAAAATGTGCAGTTTGTATCAAACATCCTCCACAATTCGACCAAAGTTCTGAACATTTTACGATAAGTAAGAGAAAGTGCAATTGCTTGGTTTTGTAATAGGGACAGTGATTGACAGAACAATTCCTGAAGAAACATACATTGATATAATTCACCATAAAAATACCAATGATGGCAAAGATCAGGCACTGATGGACAGAGAAGATATGAAACTCAGATGGCTTACTTGAATATGAAGCCCTTGATCCTCTGCCTAAACCTGGAGAATTGAGAGCATCTACTACAAGCCTGAGCAGGAAGTTTAGGGGAGAAAGGAAGCAAGTATGCCCAGAAAGCTACAATAGGCTTCACCTGACCTAATGCAGACATCTACTTTAGACAATTTCTGTCATGGAAGTCCTTGTTTCTCTCCACCAACTATACAAGGAGCACAGAAAACTAGCTTAAAAGTAGATACGTAAATCATAGACATCTAAAGTGGGTTCAATCAACCTGACCTCAGGTATCCAAGTAATGTACTAGTCGGGGCATTTAAAGAAGACCTCTAATTCTCAGACTATAAATATATAAATGGATTAGCAGAAACCCTCACTCATAGCGACTTTTTCACTCTTCTAGGAGCCAGATCACCTCAAAGTCACTGCAGAATGACTCCATAATATGAGCTGTAGCATCTAAAAGAGCAGGCAGTTGCCTCCCTAAAGATCTGGGAGTTTGTACAGAGTCTTTATATGATTTCATGTTCCTGTGTAGGAAAAGTTCTTCATCTGCATAACCAACAACAGTTCTTAGATTTTTGGAGCTGGTTTAAGAATCATTGTATAAATGTAAATATTTAAGCAATGTATCCATTAATAAAGAGTACCACTGATGATCAAGTTAGAGCTTACATTCAAATCTGCTGTTAACTATAATTTCTCTGAACATTTTTCTTTTGTATTCCTTCAAAATAAACCTTTTCCAAAGATTTATACATGCATATATATATGGATTATTATTTATTTATGTACACATGTATATATGCCTGTTATTTGCACCTGTCTTCCCAACTGAACAATTTCGGTTGTTTAGGAAATTAGGAAAAATGAATTCCACATGTTGTTTAAGTTATTGAGAAAAAAAATACATTTCCCACACAGGACAAAAGAACATTTTCTTTTTCACTCAGAACTGAATAGCTATGTGCAGATACATTATGAATATGCTGTGAACCTATCAAATCTCTTAGAGGTTTATAATTATCATTAGCACAAAAAAATTGTTTTGTGATTCTGAAAATAAGAGGCAGTGTGGAAAAGACCTTTGAAAAGTGTCAATAACATGGTCAGTAAATCAAAGAGCAAATACTGGAAGTGCTTAAAGCCTATAGTACAGGAAAATAAGCATTAATGGAAAAGATCTACAACTGAAATTCTTTCTCCCACAGTGGTTTGTAGATTGTTGATCTTTCTATTGATGTTTCTGTTTCTTTGCTGTTAAACAAAGACTGAAAGTTTTATTTGTAAATCCCTTAGATGCTATCTCAAGGTACCTTTCAAATCACTGTGACTTCAGAAACACATTGTGCTAGGTTTTCAAGCATACTGAGGTTTCACACTCTGGACAAAACTCACTTGGAAGGGATGTAAGAATACTAATCCTGTAATTTTTTCACCCTGACAAATGCTGGGGATAAGTCAGGAGAATGATAATGAGCAGTTCTGTTCTGCAAGACAGGCTCTGGTCCTAACAACTAATAATATAAATAGATTGGGACTGGTGCCAAGAGAAACAATTTTGCACACATTTTTCTTGTCTGTCTGCCTGCCTGTCTGTCTGTCTGTCTATCTATCTATCTATCCATCTATTTCCTGGTTTTCAGTTTGGCTTCAGATAGTAGGAGCAGTAAACCCTGATTTTTCTGAAAGCTATAACCAGAAAAGTCCATCTTAAATGAATCATCCAGGTGCCCACATGATGTGAGTCTTATCAACAGTCTGGAAATTTCTTTCCATGTATTATATTGAACTGTTCAAGTAAAAAGAATATACCATATGACATTTCCAGGTAATCAAAGTAGATGTATTTCTTTACATGAGATAGCTACAAATGACTGCTTACAAACAGGTGTCATGCTAGCTGTTATTGATGTTAATTGTTAACATTATTCTGAGCAACAAATATATTTGAGTAAATCATAGAATCATTAAGGTTGGAAGAGACCTCAAGGATCCTCTAGTCCAACCATCCCCCTATCACCTATTACCCACTAAACCATGTCCCTAAGTACCACGTCTAAGCTTTCCTTAAACACCTGCAGGGACGGTGACTCCACCACCTCCCTGGGCAACCCGTTCCAATGCCCGACCACCCTTTCCGAGAAGAAATTTCTCTGGAGAAATCATGTGTGTGAGAACAGGTGAAATTTCCCCTCACAAAAATATTTCAGTATTGATCCTCATAGCTGTACGATGTACCACAAGAGTACTAAGATTTTTTAATATTATTTTTTTTAATGCTGATCTTGTAAATGTCAGTAACAGATTTCTCATCAAAGAGACATGGGACTAGGTGTCAAGAGAGTTCAGATAATATATGCTTTGAGCATAGAGTATTTTTAAAATAAAGTAAAATAAATAAAATAAAATAAAATAAAATAAAATAAAATAAAATAAAATAAAATAAAACAACTAAAATTAAAAAGCCCACCCTGTAAATACAAAAGTACTTTTACTATAACATTTATTTGATTTTATCATTCATCTGTAAAGGATTTCACTTTTCTGCAATTTGTTTAATCGCAGTTTATCTTACAGAAGAGTCCATGGAATCAATATGATGTGCATTAACTAGCAGACTGCATGATCTAATTAATACTCCTTGTTATTTTCTTCCTTCTATTTTTTTGACATGGTCACTCTTACACTTTCCACTCACTGCAGATAAATTCTAACTCCTCATAGCAGGAACTGTGCCATCCTCAGTGTTCATGATTCACCTGTTACAGACAGCTGCCAAACTTTGCAGGATTTTGTTTTCTTTAATCATTGCATTACATATAAAAACATATGTTATTAACCATCATTGATTTTAGTAGAGGTAAATAAAGAAAGCTGATATAAATATCAAATCAAAATAATCAGACATAAGAAAGAAGCAACAAGAAAAAAAAGAGACATTAATTCATATTTTATCATCTCTACCCATAAAATACAAAATCTTCTTATAAGCAGCTGGAACAGATGCTATAGATACAGTATAAAGCTCTGGGGTTTTTTTCATTTCCATGGTAAATGATGCATTTGTTCCTGCTATGTTTAGTTCATCAAATAATTTATATCAGAAGAAACCAAATATAAGTGCCTCAGTAATGGAAGAGCTTAGTTAATTCATTGATAACCAAATGGGGAAGAGAGAAAATATTAAATATTATAATTTAAAATGTTCCAATGAGCCTTTTTATAGAAAAAGTAATTGCGTGGACGTTAAATATTCACACTGCAATGTAGTTCTGAAAAATTGCCCGTGTTAAATTTGTCCCCCATAAAGTTTCTATTTTCTAACATTACAACACTGTCCAAGAAATATTTGGGTTTGACTTGTTCTTTTGATATTAATGCAGGCTGTAAGAAAACCATCTCAAATAAAAAATATCTCAAAGAATAATCAAGTTTATTTTTCAGTCTTGCTACAAGATGACCACTCTATTGAGACTGTGGTGACCTCACTGTGACTATTCAATGAGTCTGTAATGCTTCACAGTGAAGCTTTTTGCTCTATGCTAATCAGCATTCATTATTTGCAATTAAAAACATGTGCTTTTATCATTTCACAAACATTTGATTGTGACAGCTAATTCAATGCTAGCTTTGTCTTCAGTTTCAAAGAAGAAGTGTAAACCAATTGAATCACAGTTACTGTGATGACATAAATTTACTATTAAGGCTATAGACAATTACCCTATTGCAATAGTAAGGGATCCATGTAGGTCATACTTTAAAGGGAGTTTATATCTTGACATTGTGATGCTATGTAGCTCTGTTAATCTATAAACTCTGGCATCTTTTAATCAAGCTGTCTGCCTAGTAATCAGTCATGCCAATGTTCAACTTTTTATAGTTTTTAAAATAAAAGTGCTTATTCATCTTATAAATGACATCATTATGCTTTGAGAATATGAAAAAGCTTTAATTAAGTAATTTCTATATTTTATTTAAAGAAATCATTTGGCTTTAAAGAAATATTAGACATACACTTTGGATTTTTACTACTTCGTCTTTTAAAATATTTCTCTGCCAGGATAGTTTGTATATGAGATTCTATTTTATTTATAGACATGTATAATTTTTTCCTGTATTTCTGTTTCATTTATAACACTAAAGCTTAGGCAGAAAATGCCATTTTCTGGTGTCTTTATCTTCTTCACTGTCAATGGTTGATATCAGAATGTTTCTGAAATGTTTAACATTAACACAAGCTCTATTATATTCCTCTTCATCTTTTTGTATTTATGTGAACGTAGTGATGCCTATGAGGTATTTTAAATTTCAAGGTTGTCTGTCAGTTGCTTCAAGTAACCAGTTAGTTATTCAGAGATTACTTTTTGCTTCGTTTGATTTGAAGCCTACAACCTCCCCCCTTCCTAATGTTTCATAAAGATACTACCATGGACAAAAATAAACAATATAGCTTATTCCAATCACTGGAAGAGACTGCAGGTGGGTATATTTTACAGATCAAGGAAATTCCCTGTTTCCACATGCAGTGCTCATGTAGTCAGCACCACACCCACATCTGTGCTTAGCTAAATAAAAATCAGGAAGTAGAGCACAGCTATGCATATGCACAACCATTTGTTTTTATTCAGGAATAATTCTAACGTTGAAACTGGTATACATGATTTGAAATAAAAAGCCTATTACTTTGAAAAGGCGTATGTTTATACACATCTTTGTAGTCAGATATGCCAGAACAGCAGAAGCACATCATCTGCTAATGAGTTTTTCAGTTTTGTTTTAAAAGCCCACAGAAACATGTCAAGACAATCCCCTGTAAACTGTAACAAGCAATTATGTGACTACCTGACGGACACCAAAACTCCAGTATCTTAAGAATAATATCTTGCTGTGGTAGCACTGAAAGACATAGTCTCTAACAAAACCAGAATCTCCTTTGATCTTTTAATACTTTCATGTAATGAATTGTTTATTGTCCTAAAGAAAAGAAATTAACAAGTAAAGGCACCGAATGAGAACCTGCAAAGCGCTTGTGTTTTGAGCTGTCCATAAAACATTACCCAGAAATCTTTCCTAAACTTCAGCCACTATTTAAGAATAACTACCAACTAGTAATTATCCAGCTTCATCAGTCCAAGTGTTCTCTCAGTTAGTCTGATATATATATATTATGAGTATTTACTCATAATTTCATATAATCTAACATAGTTTCAAAGTATCTTTGAAAATCTTGTCTCCAAGATATCTAATGGCTCTCATGAATCAATTGTCTGTTTTAAATACATTATTCTTAACATCAGTGGAAAATTGATTCTCTTTTTTCTTTGACATATATATATTACACAAGCAGTCTTACAAGACTTTTCATAGAATCTTTAAGGTTGGAAAAGAACTCTAGAATCATAGATTCCGATTGTCAACCAAATCCCACCACATCTACCAGACCATGTCCTGAAGTGCCAAGTCTACATGCTTTTTGAACGCCTCCAGGAACGGTGACTCCACCACCACCCTGCGTAGCCTGTTCCAATGCCATTCTTCGGTGAATAAATTTTTCCTAATATCCAACTTAAACCTCCCCTGGAGCAATTTGAGGCCATTTCCTCTTGTCCTATCACTTGTTGCTTGGGAGAAGAGACCAACACCCACCTCACCACAACTTCCTTTCAGGTAGTTGTAGAGAGCAATAAGGTCTCCCCTCAGCTTCCTCTTCTCCAGAATATTTATTATTAAATATTTAGCAATATTTAGCTTGTATATTTGCCTTTTTTTTTTCTGAGTTGTTTTCTTAAGAAGGAAAGACTGGAAGAATCAAGTAAGAATACAGAAAAGCGTGGGGAAGAGTTAATACATTGGTGCCAGTGTAATAGCACATATCATTTTTGTCCTGCTTAAAGCACGAAATGAAAGAATTTGAACAAAAAGCAGAGTTTAAGAAAGACATATTAATTACAAAAAGCATTTTCTGCCAAAAATAGGTCTTAGAAACATCCTTTGCTTCACCAAAAACATTTGCATTTATGCCAGCTTTCCCAAATTTATCTCAGCTAGTAGCTAATCGAATGGAACAAAAAATATTTCACCTGTAGCTGTTCAGAAGTTCTTGTTCCATCATTTCAATTGATGATTCATGCTTTAATGATCTCTAACCTAGACGAATGGGAATTAGCATTGCCATCTCATCATAATAGTGTGAAATTACTTTCTTCATCATCAGTGCTGTCTATGGCAAATAATAACAGGAATCTTCTAGTTCTCTGTATTTGCATGGAACCCTGAGTCAAATTCAAAGACTTACTATCATTCTCTAAGAAAGTTAAGGGCCATGTAAGATATAAGGTTGCTTCCATGACAATAATCCTTCTATATGTCTTTAGATTGCACTTACTCAATTTAATTTTCTACAGTTACAACAGATATTATGTCAATGAGGAAGAAAGAAGAAGATAGAAAAGCAGGATCAAATAATGCACTGGCTACTTCAGAGCAAAGAAAAATCAAAATACACCATAAAGAAGGTCAACCCAGCATGTTGAGGGAGGTGATTCTCCCTCTCTACTCCACTTTCATGAGACTCCACCTGGAGTATTGTGTCCAGCTCTGGGGCCACAAACATAATCATGGAATTATAGAATACCGTGAGTTGGAAGGGACCCATAAGGGTCATTGAGTCCAACTCCTGACTCCACTCAGGACCAGGAGAAGGAAATGGAGCTTTGGAGTGAGTTCAGAGGAGGACGACAAAGATGATCAGAGGGCTGTTGTACCTCTCCTATGAGGACAGACTGAGAGAGTTGGGCTTGTTCAGGCTGGAGAGGAGAAGGCTCCAGGAAGGCCTTATGGCAGTCTTCTAGTACCTGAAGGGGACCTACAAGAAATCTGCAGAGGGACTGTTTGCAAGGACATACAGTGATAGGACAACAGGTAATGGGTTTAAACTGAAAAAGCCTAGATTTAGATTAGATTCTTTACTGTGAGGGCAGGTGAGGCACTGGAGGAAGTTGCCCAAGAAGCTGTGCATGCCCCCTTCCTGGCAGTGTTCAAGGCCAGGTTGGATGGAGCTTTGGGAGACTTGATCTAGTAGAGGGTATCCTGGCCCATGGAAGGAAGGTTGGAACTAGATGATCTTGGAGGTCCATTCCAACCCAGACTGTTCTATGATTGTATGATCCTGTCAGGTCAAGAAATAAAGGAGCTTCTCTTGAGAGACAGTGCAATGATAGCAGCACTGGTCAAGAGGAGATGCCGGCTGCATGGAGGCTTCTTCAAACATGAAAATGTCAGTCATAGTGGATTTTCTGACTGCATTGTGTGAACATTATTGTTTCAATTTTGATTTGCTAACCGTTGATCTGTAATAAAGAGGTTTAATTTTAAAAGTGTAAATTTTCATATATTAAGGATATTGGTTAGGATGAGATTTCTGATGGGTTTCTCAAGCCTTGTATCCTTTCTCTGAGTGTAGAGTGGGCAGTGTAAGGATCTGTACATGAGCTGTACCCCATAATTATAGGAGTTGCTTTCTTGAGTCTTTCTTTTACTACATGCCAGAAATTATTTTCACTGGCTGGGTATGCCTGCATACCTGTCAGAGTGCAATGTTCCCAATTTCACCTAATTGCTGAGTCTCCAGGAGTTTATGAAGCAAGAAGCAGCCTTCCTTTGATCCTGGAAATAGTGGTTTGGAAAGATCTTAACAAAAGGTGGCCTTTCTGAAAGATGTTCTTGGTTTCATTTTCCAGGAAACAACTATCTATTGCCTGATATTTTCTTTGCCCTGTCTGATGTTTGAACTTACGGCTTTTTTTGTCTTAAATTAAATCTGGGAAAAGGAGACTACTCAAGTACAGGCAGGAATAAACAGAACATCATGCACAGAAAAGCTAAAGGAGATGCAAAAAAGAGGAGTCAACAGCAGGAATGAAATGAGAGCATTTTATCAGCCTACAGCTATCTGCCCAGCCTAGTCAAGTTAAAAGGCAACATTCAGGCAGACCATCAACTCATGCAAATGCAGTCCCTCAAACGTAAAGAATAATTTTTTGTTTAGCCTGTGGGAAGTGATCTGTAGCTAAAGAGCAAGCAGGGTTTCTTGAGACCTATGTAAATGCACCTTAGGTAACTAACTTAGGAAAAAGGAGTCCAGGTTTGAAAATTACCTGCAGGCATTTACTGAAGGTGCTGATCTCTTAGATAAAATAAACTATTTCTGATGTTTTTTTGTCAACTCCAATGCGCTTTAGAACAATAAAAGCCATATATTTAGCTGCCTTCTTGTCACTAAACAAACAAACTGGTGATTTGGGTTGTTTTTTCAACGAACTGATATCACAATGGAGAAAGTGTTCTAAGTCCAATGTCATCTATCCATTTAAGTGAATTTTATAATAGAAAAAAAAATATATCCCTCAGTGAAACCTCTTCCATACCACTATGTGTTCATTTAAAAACAAACAAACAGAAACATGTTTAGCCTATCAAAAAAAAAAAAAAAATGACAGAAAATATCTCTGCCTGATACAAACAGCTAAAGTGAAACATGNAAAAACAGTTTTAACCAAAAAAAAAAAAAAAAAAAAGCTGACAGAAAATATCTCTGCCTGATACAAACAGCTAAAGTGAAACATGAGGAAAAAGAACCATAAAGTCAAAGGTAGGAACATCACAAGACTGAATACACATCTACTGGTCACTTATGCTTGCAAGGTGAAAATTGCAAGTTTTACTGATCATTAAAACATTTTGGGAAAAAAAAGTCCAATGTGCATGGCATAACTCCTTAGGAGAAAGTCTATAAAATGCAGTTGCCTGGGATATCTGGGAACTGGAGTCAAGGGTTCCCTAGGTCCCTTCCAGTCCTATGTTCTTGGGAATCTCTTTGCTAGCACACAAAGGTCCCAAACCTAAATAGGACCTGGTATGTTCCCATTCACTCGCCATGCCCTGGTTTGCCTAGCCATATTCATTCTTTCCATTAGCCTACTGGCAAAAAAAAGGTGATAAGCCAGAATCACGCCTGCTACTCAGAGCAGAATTTTATAGTATATACATTTTTAATAAATACATTTTGTCTTGCTCGTTCTCATCATATGTGGAAACAATGACTCAAATACAAAAAAATCACAGGAGCATCCTTATAAACAGTAGCATGCTCAGATGACACTATGATATATATTCTCCACTTTCAAGGGGGAAAAATAGAGGTAATACAACCAACATTATGCTTGAAAAGGAACTTATTTAACATTAAATAAATTCAGAAACAAACATTTCCTTTTTCTTTTTTTTTTTTTCGCATCACAAATAAATTCCAAATTTGATTTGCTGGATGAGTGCAAAACAGATGGGATGTTTACTGTCACCACTAAAAAAATTTCTCTGCCACTGACTTTTATTTTCTTTGGTGTAAGCAAGATCAGGGAGTTATGTAGGCTTTTCAGGATTGCCTTAATCAAGCCTGTGAAACTTGTTGAAAGATTTTCTTTTGGGTGTCATTCATTAGTTATTCATTCTTTACTCTCTGGGAGTCAACTGCTGTATGTCTTCTTTATATTCAACATATAACTGTAAAAAGGGATCTCTTAATTAATTGGATGAACAATTTGATTATTTTTTTTAAAGTCATTATGAAAACTGTATGAATTCTCCTGCTAGGAAGAATGAAATCTCAGATTATAAAGACTAATTAGCTCAGTTTTGTCACAGCTATGTGAGATCCCAAAGCATCAATTGTTGTTGCTTTGAATCACTTCAGTTCTGTCAGATGCAGTAAGTTAAAGCTTTGGATTAAGGTCTACATGAACAACACAAGTTTGAAGACAGCTGCAGACCTCTTGTCATTGGGCAGTACCTCCATTTAGTGTTGCTCTATATCACTTACCTTAGAATATGCAATTTAGGGATTATATTGGCAGAGGGGTTGGAATTAGATGGTCTTTGAGATCCCTTCCAACCAAAACCATTCTATGACTCTATGATTTCTTGGATACTGAGAGAGATGGCCTGCTGTATATAAATAAAATAAGTAGATTTCTTCTTAGACTATGACACACTTTCACTTGAGGAGGAAGCCTGTTTATTTCACGAAACTTAAAATAACAATAATTCCCCAAGATACACCCCTTCTATTTTAAGAGAAATTAACCTCCTTTTAGCAAAAAATTTATTACTGAGAATAAACACTATGCATGCAAATTGGGATTAGGTAGTCACCAAAATCCTGATTACACTAATATAAAAATATACATATACATATGTATATGCCCACATGTAAACATTATCAGCCATTCCAGAGCTGCAGCAGTGCTGGAAGCTAGGCTCAGAAGTCCATGCAAAAGACAAGGCAAATATTAGCTGATACTGCTTTTATAATCTTCACTGGTTACAGGAGTGGGTTTTTACTTCATCGACCATCACGACGTATAACAGCTGAGTATGTATACGTGAGAGTGTGTGTGCGTGTTTGAAAAGCACATGCCTGTTCCTACTGTATTATACACCACATGAAGCAATTTAAATGCAACAGCAATATATCTCCTTATTTAGAAACAAAGAAAAATTTTCCTTCTTTGCACTGCTGCATAGAACAATGATGTTGAAAGTCATGCAGAATTAACCATCTTTTCTAAACAACTTCCAAGACAAATCCCATATGTTCTCCACTCCTTTCCTTGCCATGTTTTCCTCTTCCAAACATTGCTGCAACTGTATTAGTGTTTGAATGTTTTAAAACATCTGATGTAAATATAAAATAGGACTCCCTTCCTGTGTCTGATATTATATTAAAAGTTGCTTCAGAAAAGCTGACAGGGAAAGAGAGATTCCTACTAGCTGATTCACAAGACAACTCAACTTCATCCTGAAGAAACAGATGGTTCCAGTTAATTCTTTGCATGTGTGGTTAAATACACAAGTGCTCCTCATCTAACATTTTTCTAAATCTGGAAGACACAATAAGTTTCCCACACAACACAGAGGCCTGAAGCAGGCCTCCATTTTTTTTAGTAATTGCAAAAAAATGATGGTGTAGAACCTACCTTTCACTTTTCTGCTTGAAAATATCTCAGGGATACATTCTGATGTGGAGTACACATTCACACAACACAGCAATAAGAAAAAAAAAAAATTATCTTTCAGTCATGCATTGTAAAACTGCCCAGTCACCAACATATACAAGTATGTCCAAGGTGACATTGGCCAGAAATACTTAACATCAGAGCCTGCAAGATATCTGGGCTCTTAAATGACACTTCAGAGGGAATTAAGGGCCTTTATAACTGTAAGCGTCTCTAATGACTTAGAGATTCAATTTTCAAAAGTAACTTAAGTAATTAGAACCCCAGGTTGAATTGAATTGTAATTAGTCTGAGGTTCCAAAGGGCCATATTTTTGAAGCTACCCAAATAGCTTGAATTGTGGCTGATTGGTTACTGAGGTTTCTAAGAGAATAAGAGGCATAAGAGAATAAGAATGTACTCTAAGACGGATTTAATTTTCTTTTCTGAAAATGTACTTGTGTTCCTATATTAATAGGACACTTTTGAAAATGTTATTAAAAATTTAGTCATAAGTTGTTTTGTTGAACAATAAATACCCATTCTCTGCAGCTTTAAAATAATGATTCTTTATCCTTTATATCCAAATACTCCATTTATATTTTTCTTGAAGTATCAAAATGCTTTAAAATTCCAAAATTTTAAAATTCACCATGTTAAAAGAAAAATGCATGGAACTAATAAAATGCACACTACTGTACAGGGAGCTCGTGAAGTTTGCTTACAGTTACTTGTAAAGCTCTTGGAGATCTCAGGTAAAAGAGACTACAGAATTGCACACAGTGATGACGATAATCATTATTGATTGTGGGAGCTACTTGTGTTTTCTTATAAATTGCACCAGTTTCAAGGTCTATGCAGTGGACCTCAAATAGATTTTCTCTGTTGCGTTCAGACAAATTTTTGGATGACAGCTACATGTGACACAGTGCTCCAAACTCACTGTTACTTTCTGCAGTAAAAGATATGCATTCCTCAGTGAAGACAAAGACAAAACTAAATATGCCATTTTATTTAAGCTGAGAAAGACCAGAAACAGGTGTTTTGATGCCCAGAAAATTGATGCCATTTCCATGACAAGACAACAACTGCTTTTACAACCCTACAAATGATTGAATCATTTAAATGTTCATTACTCAGTAAACCATTGAGACTTGTACTGCAAGCCCTTCATCAAGGATGTGCCACAGGGAAAGGGAGAATTCATTGTGACTCTACTAGCAAAAGTCAGCTTGAATACAGACTAACATTACCTTGATCACTGAGCTGGATAGCAAAGTAGAAGAGAGAAAGGCAACTAGGTCAGAATAGAGCTAGCGTTAAGTATGGAGGAAGATAAGGATGTGCTAGTATATGTGATACTGTGGACTCTCAGCTTAGGTTGTATTCCTTTTTTTTACTAAGCCTGGGGTAACCACGCCACTAGGCATACTCATGCCTCAGCAAGGTGATAGAGAAATGCTTGTATCGCTTGTAAGTATGTCTGGAGCTGAATTCTTTGCCTGCATGTGTGTTTGGGAGCTACTGCCACTCTCAGTGGCGATATAATACAAAAGAGTTCAGAAAGAGGCAATAGGGGTAGTAATCAAATACCTAAATATAGGTGTTCTGGGCTACCCAAGGTATCCATAAGGAAGATATGAAACAGGATGCAGCAGCAGAAGACAGAGGACATTGTGAGTGACCTAAGGTTAGGGCAATTGATTTCCATTCAGTATGCCTTGAAGTGTTTATCATTTCAAGGCACAGCAAAGGAAGCCCAATTGCTGAGAAGCAGCATAATTTGCTCATGATTATACAGCACAGAGGAAGTGCTGGGGTAGAAAATGTGTGTTTGTAAAGTCCAGAAGTTATCCAGAGCTGAAGAATCTCACAGCACATGCAACCACAGACAGTTCTAGATAATTGTTTCTGGAAAACTCCTAAAATAATTGTTCCCCACCTTGTAGCCACTCCATCATGGGTTTGGGAAGGCATATTGCATTTTTTTCCATTGCCAGAAGATATAATCACTATTCTCAGTAAGTTACCCTCATTGTCTTGAAGCTTTTGACTTAGTATTGTCTTTTGCGGTCAATTTTGTTATAAGTACAGAAGCAGTTCAAGCCTTCATGTTATATTTTCCTTCCAACTTGAAGTATTAAATATAGTGAATGTTCACTTAGAAAATCAAAAGGAGTAAAAAAGGAATTCTGTGGGAAGTAGAAAAGGATAAATACAGACAAAAAAGATGTGAGGTGAAAATTTTGTCTTGAGAATGAAGATTCAGGAGAGTGAAGAGCTTGATGAAGGAAATATACGTCAGAGAACAGAAGAAGAATGAATCAATCATACCAAGAAAAATGTAAATCACTCTTGGATCAAAGCCTAACAGATTAGTTTTTACATATTTTTACATTGCTTTGCACATGAATTATCCATGATCTTACTGTAAGCTTTGAAAAATACTATATAGCAATAGCAAAAGTAGATGCACATTAAAGAATCAAAGCTTCTTGATAGCTCACAGGTACCTTAGATCTTACCTTTATTTTTTCATTTATCTACTTATACACATTGTTTCAGGATGATATACCTTTCTAAAAAAGTAAAAACAAACAACAAAAGACAGGAAAAAGAGAAATGAAATATGGCTACAGAAAACAGCAGGAGCTTCTGAAAAAAACAAATTAGAGAAAGGGCTAAGACTGTGAAGAGATTCAGCTGCCACATTAGCTGCCTGTATCCAAAATGTGGATGCTTGTCTTTCCCCTTTATTCTCTCTATTCCCTGCAACTCTATTTATCTTTCAAAGCAGAGGAAGTAAAATCTGTGGCAACATCAAGGTTTCCAAGGACCAGAAAGTCTGTTTGAAAGCAAGCGACATGCACCCTCTTATTGATGTCTCACATCTAAGCCCTGTTGGGATATGCAAGCTAGCAGTGCCTCACTCTTGTTGCTACTGCAGCTGGTCTTGTGCTCTACAAGATCAGTACCTACAGATACAAAACAGAAGGAAGGAAAACCTCTTTGACTCCAGGGATCACTGGCTTGAGTACTTGCCTGTAATGGAGGATACATGTACTAAATTTCTTCTCCTGATGCTAGCAATTTAGGTACTACTATAATCAGATGGCAGTCGGTATTCAGCGTAAGGCTGAGCTTTTTATGGTATAATCCAACAGTCACAGAATCAGACAGAAAAAGATTTACAAACTTGTGGCCTGGGCCTTGAGCTGAGCAAATGGGAGGTTTATTTCATTACCTTTTCTATCTTATACATTTCAGTTTCAGAATACCTTTTCTCCAGTATTTCCCTTCTTTTTCTTTCTCTCTTTCATTATCCTGTCCAGTGAGGGTAAGAATTCAGAGGAGAAACTCAAAATAACTTAATAACAAACAACATTTTAAGGCACTATCTCAATTGCATGAAGCATGAAAATGAGGGAAAAGGTTTAATGGGACCCATCTTTCTCAAATTTCTTTTATATCTCATTACAAGATTTTTAAACTAGGTGGAGAGAGAGGAAACAGACTTTGAAATAAATAGGTTACTCCCTTGTCCTGTTCTGAAAGAAAAGGGAAGAAAGGATGCCAAGGAAGAGTGGTAAATTTTGTTGTGCCTATGTAAAAAGAAGGGTTTTTCAGGTACATAAACAACAAGCAGAAGCAGAAGTATATTATTGGCCCATCATTAAACAGGAGAGGTGAATTAGTCAACGGCAACACTGAAAAGGCAGAGGTTCTCAACACTTTCTTTACCTCTGTCTTTACCAGTACCATTGGGCCCCAGGCCTTGGGAACAAAAATCCAGGTTGATGCAAACATGGTCCCACCACCAACGAAGGAAGAATTGGTATGTGAATTATTACAGGAGCTTGACCCCTACAAATGAATGGGCCCTGACAATACCCACCCAACGATGATAACAAAGTTGTCTGACGTCATTGCAAGGCTGCTTTTTATAGCCTTTGAGAAGTTGTGGAGATTGGAGGATGTCCCAGACAACTGGAAGAAAGCTAATGGCGCATCTACAAGAAGGACTTGACGGAGGATCCAGGAAATTACACGCTCATCAGTCTTACTTCAGTCTCTTGGAAAGTTATGGAACAAACCTTGGGGGCTATCACAAGTCCAATGAAGCACATGACTGAGAAAAGCCATCACAGATTCACCAAGGGCAAATTGTGCTCGACAAATCTGATTGCCTCCTGTGACAAAGTAACCTGATCAGTTGATGTGGGGTGAGCAGTTGATATTGTCTACTTGGATTTTTTCAAGGCTTTAAGTACAATTCCCCACAGCCTCCTCCTAGAGAAATTGCTGTGTTATGGACTAGACAAGCAGTCCATGCAGTGGGTGGGGAACTGGCTGACAGGCTGCACCCAGAGAGTGGTGGTAAATAGCTCGTTTTCAAACTGGCAACCTGTCACAAGTGGAGTCTCCCAGGGATTGATATTGGGCCCACTGCTGTTTAATATCTTCATAAGTGATCTGGATGACAGGGTCAAGCGCATCCTGATGAAGTCTGCAGATGATACCAAACTGAGTAGTATACCTCACAGTAAAGAATTTCTTTCTAATATCTAATCTAAATCTCCTCTCTCTTATTTTAAACCCATTACCCCTTGTCCTATCACTACATGTCCTTCTAAACAGCCCCTCTCTAGATTTCCTGTAGGCTCCCTTTAGGTATTGATAGGCCCCAATTAGGTCTCCCCAGAGCCTTCTCTTCTCCAGGCTGAACAAGCCCAACTCTCTCAGCCTGTCCTCATAGGAGAGGTGCTCCAGCCCTCTGATCATCTTTGTGGCCCTCCTCTGGGCTTGCTCCAGCAGCTCCATGTCTTTCCTGTACTGGGGACCCCCAAGCTGGACGCAGTACTCCAGGTGACGTCTCATAAGAGCAGAGTAGAGGGAGAGAATCGCCTTCATTGACCTGCTGGCCACACTGGTTTTGATGCAGCCCAGGACACACTGCCAGCTCATGTTCAGCTTTTCATTAATCAGCACTCCAAGTCCTTCACCTCAGGGCTGCTCTCAATCCATTCTCCACCCAGCCTGTAATTGTGCTTGCTTATATTCTATGTACTGGCATTGGCTATGCAGTGATCCAGATAAAAGTACATTGAGTCCTGTGTGATACACTAAACTATGTACTGCACTATTCACTACTGAACATGGCTTTGCAAATAGTGTCTGCCATGGAAGACATGATTTTCAGAATATCTACATGTAGATCTCTCCAATTCGACATGTTGATGCTGCAAAAGGATAGAGAAAATTCCCAAAGAAGAGTAAGAAATGGAATAAAAATAAAAATTTCATAAGTAGAAAATACTTTTGTAAAATAATAAAATTAAAATAGACAGGAAGTGTAGATGTTTTGCTTATCCCCAAAACATACATAAATGTTAACATGTTTTACCACTGCTTTAATTAAACTGTGACATGAAAAAATAGTAACTCTTTAGGAAGCATTCATTAATACAACTATTCAGGGCAGGAAAAGAACACAAACTAGAATAACTAGATAAAACCATCTTTAAAAACTGAAGAATAAAAATACAAGAGCAAAAGTGTAGAATTTGTTATAAATAATCTAAAAAAAATAAAAAGATATGCCCAATCCTGAAAAACAAGCATGGCATCAGTTTGTCTCACTGAAGCAGAATATTTGCATCCTATAACTACACCTATATTACAACTCGATATCAGTGGATTTGTGCAGGGTGTGCTCAGGAAAGAACCTAGCCTTGTGCTTCTATACAGGTTAATGCAAACATTCAATTGACCTTTTGCCAGAAGAACAGTTCAATATAGTGTTTATCACTGCATTCAACAAAATATCCAGTACTACAGGAAGAAAAACCTGCAAAATCCAGACTACTTTGCCACTGACTGGGATCATCCGTCAGTACAACACTGAGGCATACGTAAAACGTTATGCAATGACTTTTTGGACCTTTTAAAAAAACATTATAAAACATAATTAGGAACATAAAAAAGCAACAGTATGGATTCAGTCTCTGTATTGAAATATGATTAGAAATATGGGAAATGAAGACGAAATAAAAGACTAATCCAAATCAAAAGCAACCTGTTATCATTGTTAAGTGTAGTAAATTGGAATGAGGTCATTAACTTTAATATTGCTTTTTCCTTGTCTGAGGGAATTGATGGAAGGATTGACTGATACCCTGGATTTTGATAGCAAGCAAAGTACAAAATCCTGCTTCTGTATATTTAAATATCTGAAGTATCACATTTATCAGGTTTCATATTTGACAGGTTTATCCCTTAGCCTAGCTCAGGTTGTAAATGCAATTCTAAGAAATTCTTTGAGTTTTCTAGAAGCTTAGCTATACATGGGAAAACTTGATTTCAGTAATTTAGACTGTGTTAAATTGAGCTATTTTACATAGGTACTGGAGGGAGGTATAACTGTTTGCACAAAGGTAATGATGAAGTTTTCATAATGTTCTTACCATAAAAAACAGTCCCCTAAGTGCACGTAGATCAGTACCAAAGAAAATAACAAATAAATAACTTTAATGAAGACACAAGTGCCACCATGGGACAGTACTTAATTCTTTAAGCTCAACTTTAATGTTGGAAATAGATGAGCATTTTTTTATATGTATATGTTCTGATTTATTAGTGCATTGCTACTTAAGCCATTAGATCTTCAGTGTTCAAATGGATGACACTGGCATTAATTCTTTTATCACTTATTTCCACCAATATGGAATCATGAATTTGGCTAGATTCAGAGAAATCTAGAATTGGAGTCCTAAGAGAGTCCTAATCTTGAAACCTCTATGGGTTGGTGGTTTTTTTTTGATTAAACATCTTGCAGAGTTTGAAAATGGTTGAGAGCTAAGCCACTGGCAATACTGTTTAAAGGCCAAATGGAAAAGGTGAGACTGCATATGAACCGAAATGTAAACTGAAGGAGGGTAAGAAAGCAGAACCTTGGCTGTATGGAATCTGTCACACCTTTGGGGAGATTTTAGGCTTTAGGTAAGGTAACATGAGTACCAGGGAGGTTATTGCTCAATTTTTGCTTGCTGCTGCAATCTCCTGAATAAATAACAACTTTTTTCTTTATTATTTTGAAAAAAACCTTCTCTGCCACTGAAATCCATTGCTGCCATAATGTGTCAAAAGTATTGAGCCAAATGCGTAATGAGCAATCACAAGTATGGTAACCCAATAAGCCAAGCACAGAATGAGGATAGTTAACAGGATCCTGTTATAACCATGTACAGCCACTTAGAAGAAACACAGAGTCAGCGGAAGCAGTACAACTTCTGCAAAGAAAAGGTGGAGAAAAATATGCTGATTGATAATTAAAAGGTTTTCCTTTGAATTTATCTGTCCAAATTTATGTCCAGACACCAACACCTCAAATGTTTAGAGTTGGGCAGGTCATCTTTATGGTTAAACCAGAGAAACAGACAAACCCAGATGTGTGTGCACGTTTCTAGAT
Source organism: Psophia crepitans (assembly GCA_013399095.1). Taxonomy (NCBI): domain Eukaryota; kingdom Metazoa; phylum Chordata; class Aves; order Gruiformes; family Psophiidae; genus Psophia; species Psophia crepitans. The sequence goes on along the minus strand of VWZZ01004883.1, from coordinate 16,097 downwards.
GACTCCTAAAGCAGGCTAAACGGTTCATGCTTAAGAAGTGAAAAGTTCTGAGAGAGGAATACTACCGCTGGAAGTTTGATGTCTTGGTAAAATCTCAGAACATTGCTGTGCCACAGGTTCCCATTATCTAAAAAAGGATAGTATTAGGTTACTGTTGGAGCAATTAATTCAGTAAAGCTTTTCTAGCATGAAGATGCAGAAAGTAGTGGAATACTATTAGTTGTTGTCCTGGTTTCAACAATTGCCTTTATAAGGATTAAAAAATGCGTATTTATCTCTCTCTATCAAGCTCTCAGCCTTTTAGCTGCATTATACTCACTGAATATGTGCTGCTGTAAGAAAACAAATGTGCAATGCAATCAAAAAGAATGGGATGCGAGGTGAGTCAAAACATCTGTACTTTGCCATGAGCTCATCATCTCATAGACAAAGTACATGGAGAACATTGTTAAACTCTTACTTTGCATGTCAGCAACATCATTTAATATTAACTTGTCTGTTGGAATTTCTGCTATGATTTACAATGATACGTGAGACAGTAAATTTACTCATTTTGATAAAAACACAGAATAAATAAAAAACGAATTCATGCATGTTCAGATAAGGAGTGATATAAAATATTGTAGATATTAATCAATATCTGTTACCTTAATATGCTCAATGAATCATAGAACAGTTGGAAGTCCAACTTATTTATATATAAATATAAGTTACTTTTTACAAGTGAAATCCAAGTTCAGGAGTCATGTTATCAATTTCAAAACCTTTTTAAAGCAAAATAAGGTGAACCCTGGAGACACACAAGAAATGCAAAAGACTGTTACTTCATTCATGAGTGAAACTGGATACTATCACATTTCTAACTTAGAACGTGATTACCTTAACTTAAAACTCTGTCTTAAGATGGACAATTCACCACTCCGATCTGTCAAAAAAGTGTGAGCAGTCAAACCATTTTTGAATGGTAGTCTCCAAGCCCATTTTTGTCCTGGATGTATATGAATAACACAGCAGTGCTGTAGGAAGTCACAATCTTCCTCTGAAAGTCACAATATTTTCCTACATATAAGTCAAAGTTATCAAAAAAGTTTAATTTATTAGTGTATGCAGCTAGTACAAGTTTATCCACCAGACCCATTTTCCTCTCTGCAAAGAGGAATAGATTTTTCTCCTCCTTCTGGTGCACAGCATGAGTGGATTACCTAAGTATGTTGCTTATCTTCATACTTATTTTCAAGAAACATTATATATAAGGCTTTACGTTATCTGGAAAATGAATTATGCATGTGACAATATGGCACATCCCTCAGTCAGCCTATTTCTAGTGTCTACTCTGCCTCTTCTGCCATCACATGCTGTGATCAAAAATAATCTTGTTTTTCTGAAGTTGCTTTGTTCTTGGGTTTTTCCTATTATCCCTGGGAAGGAATTGCTTTAACTTTCTCCCAAACAAATACAATTTGCAAACACAATGAAGTTATATTTAAATCACAAAAGATTAACCAAAGCAGCAGGAGGCCAAAGGGAAGGTGCTATCTCTTCAGAAAGCAAGATAACAGCTTGGGAAAGCTGAAAGTTTTGCAGGGATTGGATTTGTATAATTTATTTTTTTTTTTGTAAGTAAGAGTACCAAAGGTTAGAAATTAGTAACATAAAGACCTTGTTTAGTGTCTTTCTCTCTCTGTTTGACTCCCATGCCAGTTATAATGTTTATTTGATACTGATGATTCTCTTTATGGATGACATACTATTGAAGCTGGTCAGCTTCAGCCAACTAAATATTACAGCAACATACTGAGCCGGCTCTTTTCAGATCAGGTATTTAAGATTGCAGCAAAGTTTTTGGCTCATCTGATGCCAAAAGTCATTCTTTCTCTGGAATTCTTCTGAAGCTGCTCTCAGGCCAGACCACTTTGTAAAACAGCATAATGTATTCGCAAAGATGGCAAACTTTTTAGTTGTGTGTAGCAAGTGTAGAAGTTAATTGACCTCTTCTTACTTCTAATGAGGGAAGTTTCTCTACCTGTTTCCCAACATAGGAAATTTCCATTTCTATATACGGCAGTCTGTGGAACAGCACATAATCTGTCTTGAGTCAGCTTGGAATCATTCCACCTTCCACATCCCCACAATCTTCTTAAGAGGAAATGAACTGAGTGCCTCCATCTGTTCTGATAAATATAGAAGGATCAATCCATGTCCTATCCCCCACCATGCAGCACCAATGAGCAGGCATTTATACTTCCTATTAATTAGCTCCAGCAACATCAGATTTTTTTTAGTTCCAGTAGTCCAAAGCAGAGCCAAGATGCTGTACCAGAAGTTAAGCTGTGTGTGTGATTAGGAGGTACAGTTCTAAGGTCACAGAATCATAGAATCATAGAATCATTAGGGTTAGAAGAGACCTGAAGGATCATCTAGTCCAATCATCCCTCCCCCACCTATTACCCACTAAACCATGTCCCTAAGTACCATATCTAACCTTTCTTTAAACACACCCAGGGACGGTGACTCCACCACCTCCCTGGGCAACCCGTTCCAACGCCCGATCACCCTTTCCGAGAAGAAATTTCTCCTCATCTCCAACCTAAACCTCCCCTGGCGCAACTTGCAGCTCTTCCTTCTTGTCCTGTCACTAGTTATCTGCACTTGTTGGTCATCCTGGGAACTCAGTAAGACCCAGCTTTGAGACCAAATACATAGCCACGTGACATACTTAGGTCTTGATCGGGAAATGTAATGATCAGGTGCCTGCCCAGACCATGTGTGAAGAATACACATTATAAAGTCATAAAACTCAGAATTGAATCCAACCTGACAAGTGTCCTGAGAAGAGACTCACCAAAATCCTGTGTATAATGTGGAACCAGTAAAGTCGAACTAAAAAATAACATTTAATACTTTGCTAACTCCTAAGCACTTCTCCTCAGGCATCATCGTTATCTTCCTACAAGGAAACACATTCTCTTGACTTGAATAGATGGCTCAGAAGGAACTTCTGAAAGTACCTTCCCTGTCAAAGCCTCTGTCATCAGCCCATTTTACAAAAATTGCATGGCATCTCATCTGCCATTAACTGAGTACTAAAAAAAAAGATATTTCCTCTTCCTTAATCCCTTGGAAAAAGTTGAGGCATCTTTGCTGAGTCAAAGGCTCTTTTGAGCCTTCAGTGTTGTAATGTGGATAGTCATGACAATCCATAGCTTTAAGCAAACCAGACTGGATGTAAAATACATTTGCTGGGTAAAACTGTGTGATATTTCTCTCAAGTGAACTTTAGGCACTTCACAGAGATCATGATACCTTCCTCCCTGATCAACCAGCAAGCTGTTTTGTATTCTACTCTGTGGCATGAACTACTTCTCAAGTACTGTAAAGGAAGAATAAGCATTCATTCTAGGTTGGTAGGAGCTCTTGATGCTGTACACTTCTCCCTCTCTGAGTAAACAAATGACAAAATATTTAGCTTTCTTTTTAAAACTTCCTCAACCTTGGAACTAGCTATGGGTAGAAATTACTGCAGAAAAATGTTCATGAACTTGAACTCCTTTTAAAAATTCTAAAAATAGCCTCTGAAGAGTGCAAAGCCATTGACGTTACAAAGTTCAGTGACCTGTAATAATGATTATTGTTACCATTGACCCATAATAACAATTGACCTGGATAAAACTAGCAAGACTCAATTGCACGTTTGATTTTTTTTTAAAAAAAAAAAGTTCCATCTCCAAGATATACACTCACACGAATATCAGCCTACATCAGTGTTGCTTTCCACGTTCTTGGAGCTGCAGCAGGGACTTCAACTACTGGTCCTGGAGTTCGAGGACAAACACCTCACCCCTGAGGACTCTCACCTCGGGGCCAAGTGATCACGACATCAATATGATGGATGAACAAAATGGCGTTTATTAAACTGCGTCACAGGTTTATATTCTCCCTTTATGGGGTGTGGCCACTGTGGGGCTCTGTGCAAGCCATAGGGGTGTGTCTAAGCTAACCGTACAACGCGAGATCTTCCAAACAGGATTCCCTACACATCAGACAGTCCAGCTTTTAATCTGGTTGTGCTTTGGTCACAGTAAAATTACAACAATAAAATTAGAAGGTAATGAATGTAATGTCAAATAACACATACAAATCAAAAGACAGTTGTGCATAAAATCAGATATAATCTTTTGTCTTTGAAAAAACCCAAAATATAAATATTGATTATGCTACGATATGTGGAAAAAAGCTATGTTTAGAAAACTTAGTATCAGGCTGTGTAAAGCTGAAAGGCAAGAAATCGATGTTGCTGTTTTGGAAGGTCAAGCACAGCAATCCAGGCTTAAGGAGGAAAGTTACTCACTAATGATTAGTAACACACGTGCTGGACGTATATGTAGTATACATATCATACATATTTATATTTTAAGATCTTTATATATCTGCAAAATGGCTTCAATATCAAGAAAATTTGTAGTTAACACAGTACCAACCATTTCTTTCAGAGGCTGATCATTCTACTTTCACTCAGTAAAAGAACAGAGCTAATCCCTAAAGTTTCAGACTGTTCAGAATGAGAATGGATAGAAAATGAAAACTCTTTCTTTTCCATAGTTCACTTAGTAAGTATCTCTTCCCCTCTGTTGATCATCCCATTGCTGAACGTTTTTAAAACTTAAACAAATTACTTATTATCAAATGAAAGATTCATGCAAGAAAAGCATTTTAATGTCAATGACCGTATGTGGAAAACTACCTTGAATAGTATGCAGAAAATACAACAGGGACATTTTTTCTCTCTCTCTTTGTAGCATGATGCACACAATACAAATCAGAATCTATTCAGTTTCCATTATTTTAGGGTTCTTTGCATTGTTACTTTTTGCTCTGCTGCAAGATCTTCTCAGTCAATTTGCTTAAAATACATATTCTATACAGAGACACTATTTATGCATACATCAATTTTTGAGGAGATGTACCAGAAGAGCAATCTACCATGTTAAAGCTATTCCAGCTAGCAGTTCTATGCTCTTGTTCATTGGCTAGACAATTGAATTCGAGCTTTTCATATCCTTAAGGAATAGGAAAACACTAACAAACATCTTGGCTACGCTGTTAACACTGCCACATTAGATGGTACATTACTAAAATAAAGTTTGAAATAGAAATTTACATTAATTGCTATTTCATTCACAATCCCATATTACCCTGAATAAGGAGAAACAGGTTTTACCCTTGTGTAGAGGCTGCTCATTTTTCCATGAATTATGCATTTCCATTTTTTAACCAAAAAAAAAAGAAAAAAATGTTTTCTCCCTGAAGAAATTCACTATATGAAGAAGTAAAACACTAGATAATTTTATTCTATGCTGTAGGAAATGCCTTTTGACTTTTATTAAACTGCTTGCTGAGTTTCTGATTTCTTGAATTAAATGGTTATTATATGGAGCCCTGGAGATGTGCAGCACTGAGAAGAGGGAAGAAGTCAAATTCTGAACTTGATTTTTCAATGCTGCTTAAAAGACATCTCCAATTTGTCAAATGAAAGTGCTGTCTTATTGTGGGTAAAAATTTCAAACATCTTCTTACAAGTTAAGTTATTTTCCTCACTTTTATGAGATAAATTATATATGTACAAAGAAAAAGTGGTATCTGGTGAATAAAACTGTTAGTTCTTAAAAAATAATACATATAATGAATTTTGACTTTCTGAAACTGTTAGGGATAGATCGCTACATTTTTTTACTATTAGATGTAATTATTGCCTAAAGTGATTCTGAAGTAACATCTGTAAATATTTATTGATTTGTAATTTGAGAAGTGTACTGCTAGCATCCAATACTATGGATTCAACAATGTTCTCAAAGTATATTTTTAATTATTCTAACAGTATGGTTTGAAGTCAAATCTGCAATGTAACAATTCTGGCTACACAATCAGCACTCTCTTTCTGTGTAATCTACCTTTAAACAGATAAAATGGAAACATTGGTCCTGGTTTTCGGCTAGGATAGTTATTTTCACAAGAAACTGGGAGGGAAAAAAGTCAGGACAGCTGACCCAAACTAGCCAAAGAGATATTCTATACCATGAAGTCATGATCTGGATATAAGGGTGGAGGTGGCCAGGGAGGAAGAGGGGCTGCTTGGAAGGACCTGGGCATTGGGCTCCAGGCGATGAGCAAACTGCAAAATCATGACAATCATTTTTGGTGCCCAACATGGGGCACAAAGGTTTGAGATAACAACAGACTCAACCACAGCATGTTAAAACAAATTTGTCCTATGCATTTATTATATTAGCTAAATAGTTGCTGGTCACAATGGTGCCGGAAAATGAGAAGCAATATGTCTTGTTCACTGATGTGTCCTGTCACATTAATAGGTGGTGGGGGGATGGTTGGACTAGATGATCCTTGAGGTCACTTCCAACCTTAATGATTCTATTCTATTCTATTCTATTGTGGGAAAGCATCGGAGGCCAATGCTCTCCCTTTATATTAACTCGTGGATAGTGACAACTGCCCTGTGGTGGTGGTTACAACAGAGCAACTGGCAGCGCAGAGGCAAACGCATCTGGGCTGCCCCATTGTGCCAAGACATTGCTGCCCGGCTAGAGAAACTGGTTGCAAAAGTACATCATGTAGGTGCCCACGTACCCAAGAACTGGGCCACTGAAGAGCACCAAAACAACCAGCAGGTGGGTCAGTCTGCTAAGGTTGAAGTGGCTCAGGTGGATCTGCCATGACTGGCAACATACAGGTGAATTCTTTACAACTCAGAGGGCCCGTGACATCTCAGGCCATCGAGGAAGGGATGCAACATATAGATGGGCTCATGATTGAGGGATGGACTTGACCATGGACGCTATTGCACATGTTGTCCATGAATGTGAAACATGTTCTGCAGTCAAACAAGCCAAGTGGTTAAAGCCTCTCTGGCATGGAGGACTATAGTTGAAATACAAATACAGGGAGGCCTGGCAGACTGATTACATCACGCTGCCACAAACCCGCCAAGGCAAGCACCATGTGCTTACAATGCTGGAAGCAACCACCGGTGGTTGGGGACATGTCCCATTCCCCTTGCCACCACCTGGAACTCTCTCCTGGGCCTTGGAAAGCAAGTCTTGTGGTGACATGGAACCCTGGAAAGAATTGAGTCAGGCAATGGGACTCATTTCCAGAACAACCTCACAGACACCTGGGCCAAAGAGCATGGCAGTGAGTGGGTGTATCACATCCCTTATCGTGCACCAGCCTCTGGGAAAATCACATGATACAATGGACTGTTAAAGACCACACAGAGGGCGATGGGTGATGGGACCTTCAAAGGGTCTTCAAATTTGCCCTGATTTTGTCCCCTCCTGCCTTCATGTGAAAATTAACTCTATCCTTGCCAAAAACCAGAACATCTGTATTTGAGCTACTCTTAGTACAGAAAGGAAGGCTGCCTGGGAAGGAGGAGTCACTGCTCAGGTATTGGATGGGCATTGGGCTCTGGACAGTGAGCAAACTGCATTATGTATCACCCACTTTGTATAGTCTGTATTGTTGTTGATGTTTTCCTCTTCCTTTGCTGTCCTTAAAAACTGCCCTTATCCCAACCTACAAGTTTTACATTTCTCTTCCTGTTCTCCTCCCCATCCCACCAGGGGGTTGGAGGGTGAGCAAGCTGCTGTGTAGTACTTAGCTGTTGGCTGGGGCTAAACGACAACATTGAATTAGCGCTTTACTCCATTCAGTGGCAGCAGAATCAGGCTCTGTTTTATTCAGTGGATCTCTTTGAAACATATTTTGATTTTAATATCCATTTCATCATCAAAATGACATTAGGACTATAATCATATATGATTTAAACAGTAGAGCATTAGGGTACTAACAAAAGTCCCGGCTATATTTATTATTCACTAATCTCCAGGGTCTTGAAACCACTCTGCATGTACTGCCCTTATAAATTGTTTCCATCTTTACCATTCAATTCTAGCACAAATAGAACAGGCAATGCGGTATATACAGTTTAAAGAAAACATGTATAATTTAAGAGATGAATCAAACTACCAAAGTCCTTTACTAAATTTTCATGCATGTGCACTGTTCTGCAGATTGCTCAGTGTGAAAGGTGCCCATAAACACGATCCTGTTTAAGTTAGTTTAGCTGGATGTGACAGATGCTTTTAGTTGACTCACATCTGCTCTAATTTTATTCTTTTCAACAGAGAAATATTGACTCACTTGGACTTCAGTCAGATTTTGACACTGATTTATGTGGAGTTTGAATGTCATAGACTGATTATAATCTTAGTTTTAGTGAATCAGTAGTCTTATTGAGAATTAACCTGAAGTCTTTTTTTCCTGACGTCTCGGTTTATCTCCCTTTCGTCTTATGCTCTTGAAATTACTGACCAAATACTATTCCATTCTTCCTAACCATGACAGCCACTGCATTTCCCTGAGGCCTCTGATAGGGCAGGCGATGCCTCGATGCCTCTGCTATTATAGTATTCAGGCTTTCATTACACCTGATGCATTTTATTTTATTAAACCACAGGTGTAACAGCAGAACAAAAAGTTTTCTGCAGCAGCTGGTACCTCTATAATATTTTTTTTTTTAAGTATCAGCAGCATCTAATAAGTCTTAAAGACTCTTTAAAGACTAATGTGTCCAATAAATCTCCTGTTTAAGGAGAAGTACTCCAGCTGTGTATAGGAGCGGTGGAAGAGAAGAAGCAATGTAGAAGAGACACAAAATTGGCACATTCATTCACAGCATTTTTTGGGTGGAGAGCCCCTTCCAAACTCTCAGGAAAACATTAACTGATTTCATTGAATTTCTATATTCAACTATGTTTTCTGGGGATAGTATGTTAGCAGTTTATAAACCCAGGCCCATTTGATCACATTTAACTAAACATGTATTTTTAACTTACATTTTATTAAGTAAAATCTTATTATTGCTGCATATATCCATATATTGGTACTGCATCAAAGATTCTGGTTGCAATTAATGAATAAGAAGGAACAAGTAGGAACATTTCTATGGGATTCCCAATTGCTTCAGGTAAATTAAAAAGCAGAAGACTGAAATCAAGTGCCAAGCCATCCAAGAAGTGTCACAGTTATTTATAAATACATTAGAAGAAAGGCATTATTGCTATGGTAAAAGAGTATTTATTTGACTTTATTAAGGTGGACACAGCGGGCACTGATACGCAATTGAAATGCCTTGGTTTTGTGGGCAGTGTTCCAGTGGCAGATGGAGGCATTTCCAGATGAATCATTCAGGACCATCACTTCTGAAGGGGAACCTGAAGTAGTAATTTTTGGCATGGCTGGCAACCCTGAGCAACTTTTATAAGGGATGAGGATGAAGGTGTATACTGTCCCCTCAACCCAGCAAAAAGCTTTCTGTATAGCCTGCGGTTCTACTGAGGAAGGCAGTGCTGTGAGCTTCACCATAGGTGAGATTCTATTGATTCAGCTGACAAACTTCCTAATACTTTAGTCAGTGTGATGCTTTGAGGTAGTGGCTTTTCAGTGGGAAACAGCCACACTGAGTGAAAGCGCTGGTGTTAGTATTGATTCCTAGTCACCGGAAAACTGAAAAAGGCAGAAGACTAACAGACTGCCACTTCTTTGAAGAGTTTAAACTGCAAGAGATACAGGGCAAGTAAAGGAGATCCTTTTAACTATTAGCAACATAAACTTCTTATTGCTTTGCTGCTCTGTAAGGAAAATGCCTTACATACTGAACTTCCTGTGCAGGATAGTGCATTACAGTGTTAAAAGGCTCGATGAATATTAGATAGTGGCCTTGCCTGCAGAAGTGCCGAGCATCTGGTGCTCACATTTGTACTGAAAGCTGTGATCATTCCATGTCACAGTAGATCAGACCTAGCATGATCATCCTGTTCTCAGCCACAGAGCAGGAGAGGTGTCTTGGTACTGCTTTCCTTTGCGACACTGAAAGACAGTAAAAAAAAAAAACAACCCTGGGTCCAGCTTGTATAAAGCAGCCCTGGAACTGGAAAATGGATGACTCTCTGGAGTTTGTATTGCTCAAATCTCCAGTCATGTTTCCAAAGGGCTGGTTCTCACAAGCTCTTGCAAGGTGAACCTGCAAGGTTCTGGTGAGCAGTCTTTCATGAACAAAACCTGCTGCCGTCATGACAACCTTAGAAATAGGTAGCTAACATGTAAAAGTGGTTTCTAAACTTAAGAAGAAATACCCCACGAGACAAAGTGATGTTTGATAGGAAGGCTGACAAAGGTGGATGAGATTTTCCTGTCTAGTTAGCTTAGTGTCTATTGGGGACTACTGTGTTGAAGTATCACAAATCCAAGCTGTTAAACACTGGTAGAGAAAAGAATCCTAGAATAAAGCTTCCTGCAGTCTGTGAACCAACTGCATTTGATGCGTTTGACCAACTTTTTCCTCAAATTCTTTTGAGGTTTCATAAAATCTATGAGTTCTTTAGTTATGATGTTTCATATATGTCTCCATACATTTTGCGCATGTCTCTTTTTTCTGGAAAAATATCAAAACATTCCAGCAATTAGAAAGATTGCCTCAATATATTTCTAGTCTGATCACAATTTTAGTTTCAAAAGAAAAACTAATTTAAAGTCTAATAACTAAGCATAATATTCTAAAAGTAAGTAGGAAGGAAGGACTTGATGATCTTGGAGGTCCTTTACAACCTTAGAGATTCTATGATTCTGTGATTCTATGATTTAACTCAGACTATATTCCAGCACATATTTTTTTACACTGTATTACACAATGTACTAACATTTGCTTTCCCTGACTTCTTGTGTAAGGCTTAAAATAATAATGATAGAACCTTTGTTTCATACAAGCCAAAACACAGGCTGAGGTACAGTACTAATATGATACTGCTAAAAATTATTAATACTGTAAGTCTTTCATTACGGTCCTTATCACACTAGTTCAGGGACAGCATTCCAGTTTCTGCCAGCTCAGTTTCTACATAATGCCTGCAAGTTAAGAAAATGTCATGAATATGTAGATATTTTTTAATCGACTTCTCATCAACATTAAGCCATGGCTTCAGAGCTGAAGTTACAACTTCTTGATGCCACAAATCGGATCTGTGAGGAGTACACTGCTCCCTGCAATTGACCACATTGCATTGAAGAAGCCCTGTGACATGCCAGGTAGCTATCATCAGATGGGGAGGCATGTACCTGTTGGGCTCTATGTATCAGGCAGTTCCTCTAAGCCAATTAGCCACAGCCTGCAATTCCACTTCATTTTCTGAGATGGAAATGGTTAGAGAGTGGATACAGTGCAGTAATACTGACAATTTTTCCTATGACTGCTGCAGCTCCAACAGCATTCCAGTTTCTCTTTGTTCCTCTGGAACAGACAGTTGTATATATTTTACCCTGTCAGTTGAACTGCCTAACTATGCTCTGAAATATATACATTATGCTGTAGTTTCATCTGAGGTCTTTGGCCATGCAGGACAAATATGTTCTTCCTTGACAATGAATTATTTTGAATTTTCCAGGGGCCAGACTCTTCTTCCCTCAGTCTATATTTAAGCAAAAATTCCTAAGGAGGTTTTTAGCTCTAACTCTCTAATACGAACTTATTCCTTGCTCACCAAAATTCTTAAAGAACCCAGAAAGCTTTTTTACTAAAGATGGGATAATTACAGTGTGATCTGGGATTTGGGCCAAGTTGCTTCTTTTATTTAGACAGGTGAATTGGCCAACTCTCAGTGGGATTTAGTACATTTTTATGTTTGTGATGAAATTAAGATAGTGAAACCAAACATCTTAATGCATAATCAACTTGTTACATAATGGGAAAACATATTGGCTCTATGCTTCAGAAATCTTGCAGCTGATAGTGGTTTTATTGTTCATTTGGTCGCTCTGATTGCTCAGCTCCATACTGAGATAAGAGACAATAGTTTCATCTCTTTAGAGGCCCTGGATTCACTTGGCAGAGCTGAACAAACAGTAAGAGCCAAACCTACTCTGAGGTTCATCCAAATACAGATTTTCTTGAATTTGTAAAAGCATTTGGTCACATCAAAATCATACTTCTGTCTTGTTCAACTTTCATAGATAGTAGAAAGAGAGGATTAGTCCTTAGAAAGGGTAGGATTTGTGTGCTCTAAATTTGGTATCTGAAAATCAGACATACACTCGAGGCTCTTTTTTCTTTTTTGCAATACAGACTTTGCCAAGGTATGTAAATGAAAGAGATAGGTGTCTAAAAAAGGTAAAACAATTGCTCTCTGGATGAGTATGTTTCTCTCTCAACTAAAAATACAGGCTAGAGTGAATAGCTCAGATAGAGATGCTCTGGTTTTTGGTGAAGATAGAGTTAATTTTCACAAGAAGATGGGAGGGGACAAAATCAGGGTAAATGTGTATCACAGTGTTCGAAGGTCTCACCAATCATCGCTCTCAGTGCATTCTTTAGCAGTCCATTGTATCATGTGATTTTCCCAGAGGCTGGTGCACGATAAGGGATGTGATACACCCACTCACTGCCATGCTCTGTGGCCCAGGTGTCTGTGAGATTGTTCTGCAAACAAGTCCCATTGCCTGACTCAATTCTTTCCGGGGTTCCATGTCACCACAAGACTTGCTTTCCAAGGCCCAGGAGAGAGTTCCAGGTGGTGGCAAGGGGAATGGGACATGTCCCCAACCACCGGTGGTTGCTTCCAGCACATGGTGCTTGCCTTGGCGGGTTTGTGGCAGCGTGATGTAATCAGTCTGCCAGGCCTCCCTGTATTTGTATTTCAACTATAGTCCTCCATGCCAGAGAGGCTTTAACCACTTGGCTTGTTTGACTGCAGAACATGTTTCACATTCATAGACAACCTGTGCAATAGCATCCATGGTCAAGTCCATCCCTCAATCATGAGCCCATCTATATGTTGCATCCCTTCCTCGATGGCCTGAGATGTCACGGGCCCTCTGAGTTGTAAAGAATTCACCTGTATGTTGCCAGTCATGGCAGATCCACCTGATCCACTTCAACCTTAGCAGCCTGACCCACCTGCTGGTTGTTTTGGTGTTCTTCAGTGGCCCAGTTCTTGGGTACGTGGGCACCTACATGATGTACTTTTGCAACCAGTTTCTCTAGCCGGGCAGCAATGTCTTGGCACAATGGGGCAGCCCAGATGGGTTTGCCTCTGCACTGCCAGTTGCTCTGCTTCCATTGCTGTAACCACCCCTTCAGGGCAGTTGTCACCATCCATGAGTTAATATAGATACAGAGCATCAGGCACTTTTCTTGATCAGCAATGTCTGAAGACAGCTGGATGGCTTTCACTTCTGCAGACTGGCTCCATTTGCCTATCCTTCAGCAGAGTCTGTGACTCGCTGTGTAGGACGTCATTCAGCAGCCTTCCACCTCCAATGTTTTCCCACAGTGCGACAGGACACATCAGTGAACAGGGCATATTGCTTCTCATTTTATGGCAGGTTATCATACAGTGGGGCGTCTTCATCACACATCACCTCCTCCTCTCCTCCTCCGTTGGTATGCTGAAACCTTTGCCTTCTGGCCAATCCAGGCTCACTTCCAGAGTTGCTGGGCTGTAGTGGTTTAACTTTGGCTAAACAACAGGTGTCCACCAAGCTGTTCTATCACTCACCTCCTCAGCAGGGCAGAGAGGGGAGAAAAATAAAAAGATGGAAAAACAACTCCAAAATCGTGGGTCAAGATAAAGGCAGTTTTAATATAGCAAAAGATAGACCCCATGCGGAAGCAAAGCAAGGAAAAAAACCAAAAGATTATTCTCTACTTCCCATCAGCAGGCCATGTCCGGCCACTTCCTGGGAAGCAGGGCTTC